>JACCGJ010025051.1:0-111384 GCA_013407085.1 Atriophallophorus winterbourni
GCAATCTGTTTACGTGCATTGTCAAGTTTGAATAAATCGAGATGACTGTGTAAACTTTAGTTCAAACGTGTTCTTTCTCATTGTGGATAAATTCGGTGTTATTCAGTTCCCATTCATCGAACTAGTCGAATAAAATTAAGTTCTAGGCAATTTTCCCGTGTCAAATGAGACGAAATTCAGACCCACCGAATACAATAGTGAGCAAACAGACAGAAAAAGTTTGGAAACGACGTGTGTATGGGTTGGGTGTTTGGAATTTGACAATCACACCCTACCAATTGACTTGAGAGAAATTTGGGGCATACAATCAACCAATCAGCCATCGTGCCAGGTTTTGGTGAATTCGCTTTACTCAGGGTCATTTGGGACAGACAGACATCGGCAAGGATTGGAAAACATAAATTTCATTACGTGTTTTAGGTTAAACTGCTTTCGAGGACTGAAATGTTTGATAACGGACTGACACGATACGATCATAATGACATTTACCTTAAATAATGTTACACAAATTAGTTGGTTTTCAAACATTTGTATGATTTAAATTTGGTTGTTGGGTACGATCTCTTTCATAGAGAACATTATCAAAAGATACATAGTGTAAGATACTTTGAGGTGATTTGCTCACCTATCTGCTAACGTTTCAGATTTGACATCAAGGTACATTTAAATTTACTGTTCGAAGTACGGATATGTAAAATGTGCTTATAACTAAATGTTCATTTGCATTAATTTCAATCATACACACCCCACGACTGGTTTCATTCATGCTGTATGCACTCATCATGTAGGGACAGTAAGATCAGGATCCGTATGCGCTATAAACAGTGGACGAATGGTAAGCAAGTTCCGCTTATATGCTACTGTTGGATAAGTTTGGTACGACCGAACTGTTCAATCATGTGTCCAAACACATGTAGATAGGAATGTAATGAAAATGTTCGTAACCGATCTGGGAATCATATTCATGAAAAAGAAGGTTTATAATGAATCGATGAGAGCAGTTCATTGGACATGTTCCGCTTCGAACATAGAGGCTTCGGCACAAAGGGATATTTAGTACCGGCGCGTTTAGTTTGGTTAGTTTTATGCTCCAATGTTCGATGCAGCTCCTGCTTAAAGACACATCCCATCATAGTTTCACAACATTTATTGCAAGCTGGTTGCTGGAAATGCTGTCGTGGTATAGGTTTTTGGTGCAGTTCATGTGTTCTAGCCAAACGATTCGGAAACGTTCGGGGTAGATAGGACAAAAGAAAATGCATCAGGCCTTCGGTTTAACTGAAATCATTTTTTTTAAAGCAAAATCACCCCATAAAATATCTTGGAATCATCTTAATTAAACAAATCCACATAAGCTCAACTTTATTTTCATTAGCGCGGGAATATAGAAAGCGCACTACTCTCGAGTGGAGGTTACAACGCAGACATTTCAATGGTGCATGCAAAAGTAAAGCTTCGAAAGAGTAGAGTTCTGCCGCGCAAAATGGACAGGTAACCCCAGATTCGACGTCAGTCGTACGTAAGTAGAAATCTTCTCGTGTATTTAGGGCAAGCTGTAAGAACGGAGCTCGACAACTCAAGACCAGCAGATTGAATATCGGAAAGTGAGAATCGATAAAATATATATTAATCGAGTTGTCATTTCAACGAAAGCGAAAATTAGCTATCTGTTCAAAACCGAAGCTTTTTGATTACTCGTGTCTTAAAAGAGAAATAGTCAGTATTTCTATGAAGTAGATGAATACCAACATATGCATAATTACGCCTTACGGTGAAGATGACATACAGGTTCAAGGCGACTGCTAGGCTATACTCAAATAACTACTGTACTGATTAATATCGCGAACATTCAAAAAACCCTAAACACAGGCAACTTTTGCAGTATGTATCATAACAAAAAACGAAGTTTAAAAGATCTCCCATTAAATCGATTTAGTAACACGTAATACTGCTAAAAACCGAAGTGTTTGTACGAGGAGATTTATGTCAGGCCAATGGAGGCTAAATCGCGTTCCAGGTTCTAACATCTTTTACGTTGCTCACAAAGGCTTCTAGAACACTAGACCCAACGTTGTCCACGTTAGCCCCGTAAATCGATTATCGATTAGGTCGACCATTCCGAGGCTAATTGCGTTCACCCACGGATCCCACATCAGACGGGAACGCCAATTGCTCCAACGCGTTTATCACACACATGACAAAGAACAGGATGTCACCCATCCATCTTATCTGATCAAATCATGTTACCACAACGATATCCTGAACATACCCGTACCGGTTGTCACTTTGATCTGATTTGTCAATCGGCTTCGTGCCAACCAGTTCAAATCAAGCCCTCGTCACATTAGGTTTCTTTGACCGAGATTGAGAACTTGCATATCTTTCGATAGCGGCTTATATTGACTATCTCCTCAGGATTTCGAGGCTGTTGTCGCTCGAAAAGTTCTAATGCCATCCTTGCGAAACCTGGATCATTACAGGTTTGGATTTGACTTCGTCGGTCCTTTCTGCGCTGTTCCAGGTGGTATTCTGTGTATCATCCAAAAGCTAGTGATTAATACTCATCGATAATGCACTCCACATATCAACAATAAGGGGTATTCGTGTTGTGTGAGATGACAAGCAAGCTGCGCATTTGTCTAAAATCCATCGTATTCGGTGATCACGTGATTAACCTTCACCTCACGCGTTTTGTCTACGTGTCAGCTGAACCTTATTCGCCGGATTGACATGATATACAAGCACGAGATTGACCGCTGACCCTTTGCAAACAAAACATCACACACTCCGATCTGCTTTTGCCAGGTATACCACCAAAAATACAGAAAAACAATAACCATAAAGGCAAGCTAACACACGTGCACGTATGCAAAACACAATTATCATTCTCATTCCCAAAAGACCTAGTATTCATAATAAATTGCATCAGGCTAACACGGTCGTCACGCGTAAATATCTCGAAAACATATTTATCGTCAGTAATAACCTTGTGTAATGTATATGTAATCACTTTCGGTGAGCGATATGAAATGTAAAATAATTCCATTTCAACGATGTTGCGTAGCAGTATTGATATTCTATCCGTAAAAGTTAAGACAAAAACGCTTGTATTGTTCCGCAACGATGTGCAGGCAGAACAACAATTAATGAAATAATGAATTAAGCTACCGCATTATTTAGTTCTCAACCTTCTAAAATTAATGCCCGTATGACCCGTCCGCCCAAAATTTCAAGTAAGACTCACTTGTACATTTAAGGATATATCACTGTGAACCCTTTGTTATATATAAAAATAATTTTGTAATGCTAAGTGTCCAGTTGAATACATTACCACGAGTCAATACGCACGTGTCAATAAATCGTTATGCAACAAATAAGTGTCTAAATTTCAAATGAAAGTTTCGATACTGGGAGCAATTACAATCATTTCTGGGAGGGCATTCCAAAGGAAACAGACAAGTACAGAATAAAAAATATCGGCGACAGCTGAAACGGGAATGGGATATTTGTAGTGTCGCTGAGTGGCTGCGTGAATGTTGTGACTGACGGTATTGGAAAAAATGTTTTAAAGGATGATGTAGGGTAAACCAGTAGCGCTTGTATGCCACAGCTTGTTAAAGCTGGTACGACCAACCTGTTCAATTACATGTGTCCAAATACATGTATACCGGGGTCAAACTCATAGCTATGAAACACACCCCATGACATGTTTTCTTGCTGTTCGGAGAATACTCGCACTCTGTAGACTCTGAGAAAGCATTCAAGGATTCAAGGATTCAATGATTCGAGGATTCGATGATTTATGGTTTAAAAGGTTAATACTGTACAACACCACACGATTACGATATGAATAAAGATCTTAACAATATAATAGTATAAAAGGAATATAGAATGTCAAATGTAATGTTCACGAATGATATTCTTTTACATGTGTCAGTCCAATTTCGCGTTAAACACCGCCAGGCCGGGAGAGTCCACCACATGTTGTGGTAGGGAATTCCAAAGAAATATAGCACGTACGTCGAAAAATAGCACCGACAATCAATAAGGGAAATTGAGACGCAAAGAGATAAGGTATGTCCACGTGTCAATTTCCCATCACACACATCAATTAAGTGTTTTAATGGATGTCCTTCGGTAGACACAATTCAATAGGTCAGAATAATATCCCGTCGTATCCTCATTTGGGTTAAGTCAACCTTGCCTCGTATGTAAGGTCTCAAAAACCACGCACGAGTTTGGTTGAAGGATGATTTATCCTGTCAAGCAAGAATATATCTTTTTTCATCCGCATCGCAAGCATGGACTCCGTGGATGAAAAAAGATATATTCTTGCTTGACAGGATATATCATCGCTCAACCAAACTCGTACGTGGTTTTTGAGACCTTACATACGAGAAAATGTTGAAAAAGCTAAAGCTCCCCACTCCCCTTCAACGTGGACTTCGAAGTGACGTTATCATTACAACATGATATTGAATACTCCAGATCATCCACTCAAACATTTGTTCAAATACCGTGAGTCAGGAATTACACGTAGCCACTCAGCGGCACTACAAATTCCCCATTCCCGTACTAACTGTCGCCGATATTTCTATTCGTACGTGTCTGTTTCCTGTGGAATGCCCTTCCCGAAGCAATTATCACCTCTCCCTGTATCCAAACATTCACTCGAAACTTGGACACTTATTTGTTACATAACGATTTGACGATGCCTGTGTATTGAGTCAATACTATTGACTCAGGGTAAGCATATTACTTGTCTCCAGTGACATCGTATAATTGTTATTTTTATACCTCTTATCGAACATATATTTACTATGATATGTTAATTGTGAAGCTATGTGCTTTTTTGTGACCATAAATTCTTGAATCTTGAATCTTGAATCAAATAAACCAGGATATAGTAATCTTTCGGTGTACGGACCATTGCGAAGCCCCATCAATATCTTAGTTGATCTGTGATAGATTTTATCAAACAGAGCAATATCTTTTTGCATCTAAGGAGCCCAGACCTCAACCGCATGCTCCATCGTAGGGCAAAGGTAGATATATATTCTGGCAGTGCACCGTGATCTTCGGGTTTCCAATAATCCACACTCCAAGATATTTTCTTACATGCTCCATGTCAAGTTTTCAGTACTCAATCGATATGTCCAAGGAACATTCTTGACAAGGTGGAGCATCTTGCATTCTCGTATGTTGAATGTCCTATTATTCATGGCCGTCCAATTTGACACGTTGTATAAATCCATTTGCAGTTTCTCACAATCATCCGCAGAACTGATTTGCGTCCAAATTTTCATATCATCCGCGAAAAGGAACATTTTAGATGATATGATAGGGGGTAAATAGTTTATGTATATTAGAAAGAGGAGCGGGCCTAGCACGGATCCTAGTGGGACTCCACTGATGGTTTTGAACTTTTGGGATAGCACTCCGTTTACTTTGACTCGGGCGTGGCGATCTGACAGGTAGTTGCACAACCATGAGAGAAGTGGTTCACATATTCATAAACGTATCAGTTTTTGAGGAACCAAATGGCGATTGACTGTCAAAATCCTAAGAAAAGCCTAAGTAACAGACGTGAATGCAAGAACTTCTATCCAACTTCTTCGTCCAGTCGTCTAACGCTATGAGAAGATTCGTTAGACAAGAGCGATGAGATCGAAATACATGCTGCGCTGGCGAAAACACATTACGCAATTCAAAGTGTGCAACCATTCTTCCCGAGATATTACGTTCCACGACCTTACCAATAACAGGTAATAGTGTGACGGGACAATAAATTGCAGCGTCAGATCGGCAAACTACTTTGAAGATGGGTGTAATAACTCCGGACTTTCAATCTTTCGGTGCTGCTCACTTAAGCATCGAATAGTTGAACAGGCTGGAAAGCGATTCACAAAGCTGATCAAATTGGTATGCTCATGTATATATTTAAAACCAGCTCACACGTCATCATAATCAATCAGTGGGATTGCTAGAATCTGTTAAATCGTGCAAAACCACGAATAAAATGCCATAATTTTTACATGTAGACATCTTATAAGAAGCTTTCTAGATTATAATTTAGAACGCATGGATCACATTCAACCGAATTATTTTCCAGATTGCCTCTAGAACAGGATACATCAATCTCTGATTGAATGTTACCTTGCTGTGCAACGTTTATAGAGAAAAATAAATCATCCATGCGTCCAAGTATTCCCAACACAATGTTTGCTGAATAAACTTGGCCAAAGAAGCGAATATAAAATTCGTTAGACTAAACAATGTCTCAACGGTCGCGGCTTCTGTATGATGTATGTTGCTTTACACAAGTACCGATTTTTTATTTTAATTACCAACAACTGTGTTTAGAAAAATGCACAGATAAATGCTTTACAAGTAAAAATAATCACCTCGAATAAAAGTGTTACTAGAGCGATTCTAGTTTACCCGATGAATGTAATTCATGTGTAACACGTGAACAAATTTAAGGTCAATCTTCTTATTCATCTCATGGTTTGACGAGAGAGGATCCCTAAACAATACCCAAGATAAGAGAAATGGCCTAACATCAGCTAACCATGGTGATAGTCCCGCGCTTACAATCTACATCCGTACACCAAATACATGTTTGTATTGGATGCGTGAGTGTTTTGTTTAGAAATTTCTACCTACCGATTTTGTAAACTACACGAGTTATATTCAAATCAATATTTTACGATTATATGCGGGCTAACCCTGATAATACTACCAAATATTAACAAGTTATCTCATTCATGAGGACCTATTCACTTTATTTATAAGTATATACTTCTTTACTTATGGTTGGACCCAGCGTTTCGTTGTTAATCCTTTTTCATCCATAAATTTTGAATTTTGAATCTTCAATTCATAACTGTTAACTATTCTTCTGAGCAAAAATCAGATTACACAATTACAAAAAAGCTTCTCGAAAAATATGTCTCCAGAATAATATGCGTTGTATTCCAGTCCGCTCCTTGCTTCAAAATAACTTAATCTTAGGATTAGAAACAAAAGTACCATGAAGCAGATGGCATTCGTTGGTTTTTCTTCTGATACCACAGACTTATACAGCTCAAAACAAGCGAAGCGCTGCTCGAGATACGACCGAAAAAATCGCCCGATCAAACTAGGGTTAATTAGAAATCTGTAGAGAAGCTAAACATTAATGATCATCCACAATTTGACGTCGTCGGCTTGATACTAACAATTAGTTCATGTGTATATTAAGGAAAATATTCGACCGAATTACAAACATTGTGAATCGGTTTGTGGCCTGAATAGCGCGCGAAATTTTGCCTTCCATCCGAGCTTTGCCCTGCGATCTGACAAATAATGTAAGAATGTTCTAATTTCGTCTATAGTTGCCAACTTTGAATAGACATCTCTGAAAAATTTACCGCATAACGCATAATTTCTAACAGCCTTTCTTTATGGGCATAAATGAAATTGGTGCACAGTTTATAACATTTATGATGCCATCCAGATAAATATTTACAGCCGAAACGCCATAAAATATGTATTTTTTCCAGAAATAAATCATGTCTTAATTTTCTCCGTTTCAGTTGCCTCTAAATTAGTTTGTAAAAACGAGACTTCCATTGCTATGCTACGGTCAATTTGTTATTACTTTTATGACGTACACCAGTTCATTGCTGATTTCATTATTCTTTATAACGATACATTTGAATAATCAACTATTCAAACCTGAAATATTTCAGGATTAAAACATAACAATGTTTCCTTTTATTTGTGAGATACATTCTAAAGTTTCGAATTTATTATCGAGATAAAATTTCTGTATTATTCGATTAATATTCCTAATAATTTCCCATCGGCTGCTCAAACAACGTTTCGTATTTGTCCAGTGTAAACAAGTCTAAGTGAGAGTGACATTTTTAATGGAGTGTCTGTTGAGCGTTCGACAATTATCGCCGTGGATTAAATAATCAAACTCTGATGCAATAAGCTGTTCGAACAATCCTGCCGAGCATGGATATAACCATAAATTGTTTTAAATAGTTATATATATATATATATATATATATATATATATATAATTATTTAAATTTCTATACATCTCTAATGGCCACATTACTCACACTAACTTGTGCGATTAATACCGTTCTTGATAAATAAGTACATCTGGGATACAAGGATATCGCAACCCAAGCGCAACAAACAAAACCGTTCTCATTGTTTAGCTGATTAAGTTTCGACAAAACAAACTATCGGATGAACCGAATATATGAAATTTGAGCGAAGTGGAATTTGCGTAAATTATTTTCAAGCGTAATCACGTGTTCAAAATGTCGAATATTCATCGGAGCGTGAGATATTCTAGGGAAAAGCTATTTAGTGAGAAATGCTTAAACGAATCTAAAAGTTCATATATAATTGAAAATGTTCTGACAGGAAACGCTCATGAATATTAATGGGATATAAATGAAAAATTACATCCATTTTTTATCCAGTAAAATTTGGTCAATATATTTCAGTAGGCATTCAGTACAGCTCAGAATTTATAAAAACCAGGATGACTCCAAACCATGTAAGGAACACAATGTATTTAATTAACAACTGTGTTCCAAATAATCAATTTGCAGATAACTGAAAGACACTTATCCGATATTCTATCTAAACATTTAAATGTTTATAGTTATACTTGATTGCTCAAATAAAGAATCACAGATTGATTTCCGATCAAACGCGCAAGATGCTTAAAATCACGAATATAATGTCTTACTCGGAACGTGTGCACCACTAACTTTTTATCTATCTATCTATCCATCTATCTATCTACCTATCTAAATATTGTCATCAACTTCTAAGTTTCGACAAATTCATGCTCACTAGGTAGCATATCATGTAGGTTGTCCGATGGTCAATACCATTACAATAAACTTTCGAGTTTACTTCCGAACTCTGAATCCTCATCACGCCAGATAGTTCAACGTGGAACGAAGATGGAGATTCTTTGTTTACTCTTGAGTGTGTTCCTTTATATAAATTGTAGGTTAATGTGTAGCTTTTGCCGAAATCGTTTCAATCCATTAAGAAGTATGTTTCAAACGATTGCATCTTCGTGGGAAACGGAAATTACACACTCGACATGCGTCAGCATCTCTTTAGTACCCGCACACATAAGTGAAATCGTGGCTCTAGTAGTCTCGTCTGTTGATACAGACTGTGTGCACCTTCCACAGTTCTACAATAGAATAGTAATTAAATTTATTTCATGAAGGTCTGTTTAATCCCAGTTCAATCTGATGAGTATCCATAGGCTAGCTTTAAATACAGATGTAATATATAATTGGTTATATCATCTGCAGAGCATCGTGGTATTGAAATTAGAAATTAACATCGGGAGTAAGTACACCAGAAGTTACCATGCAAATGCTTACATCGAATTGGACTACTGTCTTCTGTTCGTACTGAAGATATATATATATATATATATTATTGAAATTTTAAAAAGCTTGTAAGCAAAATATCAAATTCGATAAAGCGACGCATTTTCTGCAGAGGCTGTCTGTAATTTAATTCCGCTCGCTATAGCAAAATCAACATCCTCACATCCGATACGATAAGCCTGCCACCGTGAAATGTCGTTTGATTGGTTTTCACAACATAATGCATGTGCCATCTGATGACAATTGATGTCCAACAACTCCTCGCAGTTCTATTTATTTTAGCTGTCAAATAGTTGAGTGAGAAATGACAACACAACGCTTACTCACCGTAGATAATGTGCATACGTGGGAAAATTGTTTTGAGCAGATACCTCCACTCAATTCAATCTCATCAAAGAACAGGAAGTGTGGGTCTGCTAATCTGTCTGTAATAGTCAACAAATTGCACGAGAGAAATATTGGACTTGATTTTACTGTTCTGTTGGAGAATGGCAATATTCTTGTTCATAAATGTCGACCATGCCAGCGAGACAAATTAGCTGTGTGCAAATGAAGAACGATGCGAAAAGTGTTGAGTAAAATGACGATTGGTGTGATGAAAGAGATTGATTTGAGTGTATTTTATGCCGCTCGTGCACTCATCATAATAAAAAGAAGTGTGCATGCATACGGTATAAGAAGATTTTTGGTAATTTTACAGAAAGCACAACAGCGCGGATATTTACCAACGTTAATTATTTCATGACGTATACAACGTAAAATACTGACACACTAATACACATAAATGGAAACAAATTATGAATACCCCATGACATTCTAGACGATTACTCTTGTTCACACAATTAACATCTCAAATAGATTACAATGAATTAAGCATTTCATGGCAATCAAACTTATCCTTCAGCTTTGACGATTTCGAAAGGAAGCTCGCGATTTTCATTCTTTATCAATCAGACATTGAGCAGATTAAAGGAAGTCACTGGCAAAAATAATCCTTGAAACAATACAGAAAATATTCATGTGTCGTGACAGTTTCGGTTTTTTTCGAGTTTCCTGCGAATAACAAATTTAATATCTTTGTTTTCAGTTCCATATTCAAGCAGTAATTTGTAAGAAAATGTATAGAATATCGCAGAAACTTTAAGATTCTCACAGCTCAGGAATTGAATATTTTCGTTCGTACTAATTTCTCTCTTTCGAAAACTGTGGTAATTACGAATGAAGCAGTGGAGATGAAGAAAGCTGTAATTATGCAGTCATAATTTTTTTTATTTCTCTTTTGTTATTACGATGGTTAAATTTATGGCTTGCATTTTGTTTTCTATTATTTTGTTTATTATATGGGAATAACAGTAATGAACTGAGATGGTGAAACTTGCAAACAATCCTCGCAAAATCGAAGCCAGAATCAAGATTCATGATTTATGCTGAAAATAGCAGATAGCTGTACAACATCATAGGATACATGTATTAAAGTTAAATAAATCAGTAGTTTAATCTTTGCGTCTATGTGTTTCAAAGGAGACGCAAATGAAATTCCAATTGTATCAAGGTAAGAAGAAATTTCAGCCGGGTAATATGTTCTTCCAGGCATATGGTGTTAGAAGGAATCCTTAAGGGATTTCAGTAAACTGGGGCCAACATAATATTATTCAATATAAGATATCGTAAGATTTGTTTGAAGATCATTTGGTTTGATGAGGAAGCAATGTCTGGCGAAAAGCTGTTCCAAAAACCATAAAACAACTGCATAATAGTGGCGACGACTGTTTTATCGGGAATATGAGATTTGTAGGTGTCAGGTTGAGTTTGTGTATCAAGAGTCTTGAACCAGTATTAAAGAGGTGTCTGAGTGGGTTAGACCCCGTCTGGATTATTCGGTATGCTAGGTTTAGATCAGTTCGAATGCATCTGCGTTCGATGGTGCACAATCCAAGTCTAAACAGTAGCTGCTCAGTTGGTAGATTATGCAATCCAGTAACCATTTGAGTTGCATTCTGACAAAACTTTTCTAATAGCGGGATACATTTTCCGCCCATGTTGTCCAAGCTTGTACTATATATTCCAAAAATGAATGTATGCATGTATATATTTAGCAACTCGGACAGTCAATAAATGAGATCATGTCTCGTGTTGTTTGTTAATTTGTAAACAAAACAGAACTGTTAAATCGTGAATTTTGAAAACTCATGGCTTTTCCCGGACATTTTTGTAGTCACTTTTATTGTTTGTCGTCATTTATGTTTTAACTAATACCATGCTATTAAAATGAGTTTACACTGCTTAGTGACTGTATAAAACCATTCTCGGCACAATTAGCATTATAAAGTTCGTGCGGTTTTAATCCCCACATGGTAGTGTAAACCAAGCGCCCCTGCGATACATTTTTCATAATATACAAAATTTAATAACATTTTTTCTCCTAACCAAAAATGACAAATCATACTCAAAATTTGAAATTGCGTTGAATTCTAATATGAATAAACACTGAAACAATGCAAATTATGACGAAAATTTATCGATTTTAATCTGTGGCATTCGAATGCTATGTAGCGTCACAGATGAATTCTAAGGAGGGATTTCCCCTAACTTTCGCCATACACTATAATATTCAACACTTTTACATTCAATTTTTCTGTGTGTTTAATATATTGGTGTAATTATTTACTTTTCTGTGACCAGTGTTGGCTCTCAAATCATTCTGAGTTATGAGACGCGATTGCCACATTGTCAGATTATAATTGTATATCATTTATTTCGAAAAATGCATGATATTAGCATTTATTTATCAGCTTTGCCGAATAGCGACGCTTTCTGCTGTCTATGAGCAATTGTATAGAGGTCATTACCAAACGTTCTTGTCAAGTTCATAGATTTCGCAATTTTGAGAGCCTACTTTAGCCTCTTTGGTCCCTGCGTTAATGCAGTACATACTTATTCTTCTTTTTCACTATTATTTTTTTATTTTTATGTTTTCATTCATCTCCGCACTTCTTTTAAACAACTCTGTATTTTGCAAGGTCGGATTCAAAATCAGAACATGCTCATATTTTGGTTATGACTATGGCATTTTAGAAACTGAATCAACACTTTATTTGCTACGTAATTGAATTATTAATATGAATATCACAAATATTCCCAGTCATCAAAATCATGATGTAAGCAGTCAGCAAGCATCACGGAATATTCGATCGAGTAATATCTCTAAATGGACTTTGATTTATCCTATTTACGTTGTAAATAGTATGCCACTTTTGATCACGTCTAAAAAGTAACATTTTGATCATTGTATCTGCAAGTGTCTGTTGCTATATGATACAATGTTCCAAAATTTATTACATTTGAATTCAGCTAAAAATTTGGAAATTTACGAAAAATACTTTTATTCATATACTTTCTTTACTTTTCGGTTCGCCGAGTTGGTATTTATGTTACAATGTGAGGATAAAGGAATTTCACATATTCGTGTGATCGCAAATAATTTGAAAAAATGGACAAAATTTTCACAATGATTTTAGTAACGATGTGTATCGTTTACAAGTTTATTTCATTGAACCAACAGCGTATGGCGAGTCAGAACAATATATCACGGCTCATTGTTATTTATCAAGAGCAATCCATGTTGTTGTTGCCTGGGATTCTTTGACGGACGCTGTTCCACAAGGTATATATCGACGTATGCGGTTGAGATATTCATTTCATTCTGTACATCACTGTTGCAGCGCAATATTGAGGCAGTTTTGTCTTGAAAAACGGTTACTTTTATAATTGACTTCTGATAAATAGACAAGGTTTGTTCGGCATTTAGGAGACATCCAATCAGATAACAAATATTTTATGTGCAATTTTCCAAGCTTGATAAATGAAAGCTTACACTAAGAATCCCTAGTTCTTTTTAAGAAATAACCAAGTATACAGATTCAATATCTCGTTCAAAAGGGGTACCTTAACACAGATGTGATAGACTATATTTTGTTCACAGTCTCAAGCTAATGAAAACAATGTTATAATACTGCATTAAACATACATCCAGGCACAACCTGCTGGCAGACAAGGTGATAATCGGTCTGGTAATCAGATTCATCACATCAGATTCTAGTTAAGTGCTACACGCAAATGGTAAACGAAACAGAATAAAATACTTGTCGATTTCAGCTGTGGACTATACAGTACATGCTTGGACAGTATGTATGGAATAAGACATCTCGCTACACGAAAGGATTTATCGCGAGTCAACTGAAATGGTTACTGAATTTCATAATCTACCAACTGAGCATCAACTGGCTAGACTTGGATTGTGCAACCTCGAGCGCAGATGTATCTGAGCTTACATAATCCTAACATACTGAATAATCCATATGGGGTTCCACCCACTCAGATACCTCTTTAGTATTGGCTCAAAACTCTTGATACCTAGTCACAACCTGACCCTTCAAATCCCACATTCCCTATTTAACCGTCGCCACACTTTTACGCAATAAGTGTATGCTTCTTGTGGAATAACTTACCGTCAGAATTTGCTTACTTATCAAACTAAGTGATCTTCAAACTTTCAGCAATCCAAATGATCAGTTATTATTTTCGTGGTTTGTGAAACAGCACTCAATTCCACGTTTACTGACCAGATTATTATTCAGTTCACTGCACGTTATCCTTTTATATCCGATTGCAACTTTTTCGTTCTTTTTTTCTAAAATTTTCCACAATATGCCACAATAAATTGAAGCATAAAACGCACGAATAAAACAACAACCGATTTCGAAAATTGTCATGACAAAAAGCAATCTATTGAAACCGAACACTTTTCCGATTGTCAAATATTAATTTCGAAACACACAGATTATCCCTCAACTCAGGAAAAACCACCATCAAACTGTCATCGACTCATATTCATTGGTCTTTCTGCTGAGTCACGGAGTCCCAGATGCGCTCTTTAATCTTTTTCTCCGAATGAACGAGAACAACTCGCAGATTAATAGGAGAATGATCGAATGAAACAATCGAAGATGTGAATCCAATTGGTGCTAAACGCTGAATGGAAGATTAAGCTCAACGAATGCTTGCACATCCGACAGAAATTTCGTTGTGTGTATTTCTAGAAATTGTCAAAACTAATTTGAAGTACCAGGGGGATTTGCGGGGATTAGAAATAAACAATGAATGGCTACACCGCGGAAAGATGTCAATGGATGTACCCAATTTTTTATTAAACCCTCGGCTTAAAGATGGGAAGATTACAACTGTAAAAAGAAACTCGGAAAGGCGACCAAAGAGAATTTAATAAGAGCTGATAGAAATGTAGTGATTCGTGAGATAAAAAGTTGTTTTCACGCTATATTCTGTTGCACTCACATATGCTGATATAGAAAATAACAATTATCAATGTCTTATTATTTTATTAGGATCATCATCATTGTTCTCCATGTTTTATTACGTGCTATCCACAAGTAACAAATTTAAAACCGAAAAAGTTTGATATTTAGCAGGGCTACAAGAAAATTAATCCCATGATTGAGCCACTCTTTGCTGCAGTCATTGTTTCAAATTAGTGGTTGATTTCGTTATTGCAAAAACAGGTTCACCAGAAGGCGATGCGGTTTTCAAACAACTGCGAGATATAGATGTTGGTATTATTAATCGTTTTAAACTAGGCGTTAGAACACATTCAAAGATATTTAATGAATATACATCGAAGTCAGATGCACATTTTGTGTATAAGGATGGAATTACTGGCATCGTTTGAAGCGTCATATTGAGCTGTGGAAGAACAGATAATTCTCTTGTCTGCAGCATCTAGATCACACTGACATCATGCAAATGCGCCCACTGACCGTGTACTGCTTATTACTACGGGAGAGATCCCCCTGGAGCGGAATGCTTAGTCATATGAAACGCGTTGAAGCATGATATATTCATGTGTTTGCGATGTACCTTCCTTGTCGAACAAAGGAGGCCAAATGAGATGAAGTTGTCTGGAACGATTAACTTCTGTACAAAAATGTTGTATTTATTAGTATCCTCGTTGAGTAGCCATAATTATAAGTTTTCTTACATTGATCCAATTTTACCTGAATCTGATTTTATTATTTAGCCATGGATGTATTCAAATTTCTACAAACCGATTGATGATATTAACGGATATCTAACTGCATGCTCAAAAATAAAAAATATGTATAAACTAATTATGCTTAACTTGACATACTATGTGAATGGGCTATCTAAAGCTTGACTTCGACAAATTTGTTTACCAGTTGGTTTCAAAAATATACTTTTGTATGTCACTTTTCAACTGTTTAATAAGTAACTAGAAATAATACTCTTTCATTCACCTGGGGACAGATAAAATCAATTATCCAGTTATGGTGAATAAGTTCAGTCGAATCACCTGAAAGCATACTTTGAAATTGTGACTTGGTTTCAGAATATTTCATACACAAATATTTTTTTCGACTGTAAACGTTTTCTTCCCATGATTTCCCAATCGCAATCAAGCGACACTAGTCGGGCACTCTCAATTCATCTTCTAATTGTTTCGTTTCATTGTCAAACCGAGACGAATAAAGGTCCCCAAAGAAACCACTATACCAACGGCTCACCGATTTAATCATATGTAGCAATGTGAATTTGCATAAAATTGGCAATACTAATTGAATCAGTCTGATTGTGTCTGACTTTGTGGCGGAAGTTAAGAATGGCGAAGCGTTTTTTGATTTATTTAGTTGAAATTTTGTGTGTGAAAACAATAATCTTAATATCACCGGCACGAAAATTACCGGAATTTTAAAATGATTTCTTTTTGGTAGAAAAGTTATTGTTGTGTTGTTTTTCATTGAATGCAACACCGAAAAATAAATTTCAATATATTTTCTATTGATTCAAAGCAAAAATTAACTGTATAAAAATCAACACTGGAAACATGTATTGAGATATGGGGTAAATAACGTTGTTCAGATTAAAAAGGAATCAAAACATCAAATCCCGTTATAGATAAACATGAGAGGGGGCGAAAATATAATACGGGCAATGATTCTTATTATTACAAACAGCAAAAACAGTTGGTAAGTTTGTGTGTTGGTAAACTGTCCTTGGTGGCCTAGTGCCAGGTGAATAAAATGCTCAATATTCCAGCTAAACTGAAATCCGTTTGCTGAATTGAGCATCCTGTATTATTTCGACTGCGTGTATCCTAAGCTGCTTGTGCCCGCAAGTTTGGATGAAGAAACTTTGTCATTAAATCAAGTTCCACACGAAACAACTTCACATGCAGTAGTGGAATACAAATAGAAGCTCAACCGATGAACATTGGGAAACATATGAACGTATACCAATGTTATGTTTGAGAATATGTTCCCTCAATAATAAAAAATAACCCACATCGCGCTGATTACACGATTTCATATAGAAATATAAATATTTATGAAGATATATTTACTGTGACCCAAGGTTTCACACTTTTATTGAATTATCAATATCGAAAAAATTGAATATCATTTGTTTAAATGATTATCACGAAACTACGCAGTTTACGTAAAATTGCAACGAAACGAAACCCCAGGTGGCTGAACACAGAAGCGTGAAATAATTTGAGCTTTCGATGTTAACTCGAGTCGTGAGAATGCTCGCATCTGGTAATGTTTGTTAGCCGCGGGAAATTGAAAAAAATTTATTGGAAACTTTAACAACGTGATCGCAATTGGGCGATCAATCAATGTCTGTCGTGGGTGAGGTAGATTGCTGTCTGATTAAGTTCAAATGGTTATTAATTATCCTGGTTAATGTGAACGAGTGAAAAAGAATGAAACTGTGAGATCGAAATTAGGTTCGCTGAACTTATATCCGATGTAATTTGCAAAATTAATTCGGTTATCAGATTTATACCACCTAGCCCCTGTTAAATTGGCTTTGTAGAACGAACCATGTTATTGAAATACAGAATCACAAAGTAAATCAGGGGCAACCGGTTTTCTGCTTAAAACGACCAGTTTATTGAGGTACAAAAGTTACAAGCACTAAAATTTATTAATTTGGTTGATTTTCAGAAAATAGCACGAAGTAAGTTTAGACAGGACCTAATTGTAGCACCGGGTAAATTCAAATATTAAATGATAATATATATATGTTGATTTAGCAAGGAACTAATGCTTTCCAGCAATTTCTCGCATATTAATCGCTCAAAGACACGATGCTTCAGGAGCCGCACCCGTTTGAATGATCTGGCCGCTATTGATTTGAACCACAGAAGTGCAGTTTATTAGAAAACGCAAAATAAAGATTGTTTTAATGTTAATTATTGCAGTGCATTTAAAAATTTCTTATCAGGATTTCATAAATGCACGAATCGCGTATCATATTTTGGACCGGCAAGTTTACTAGAAATAATTAATTGTTCTAAATATTTTTGATGCTATCCTTGAAAAGTGTATGTTGTTATCCTGCCACCACTTTAATAAAAGCACACTGCTCGGTATTCGATGATGTGTAGTTTTAGAAATCCATACAAAAAACAATTTTAAATGACGTGCTTCATGGAATCCATATATAAAAATTTAATTTAATATTTGATGAATTTATTAACGAAGCATTAGGATATAAAAAGGACGAACTGAACGATAAATTATACGCCAACCCGATATTAGATAAAAACAAAAGTTGTATTATTACTTTGTGAACACAGCAGCACGCTGAGGCAGTAGAAATATCAAAGGCTGGTAAGAATGCTGTCAATAAGATGGATAAGGCTAATATCCCCACAATCTGGCGTTCGGTTCTGCAGCGGATGAACGTGCATAACACCTAATGTGCACATGGATTACGTAAGCCGTGGGTTAGTGGACGTTGTTCGCACCTGCACACAAAATAAATAATCCAGGGTGAGCAATGAAATGAAAACTGTTAGTGACCAATCGGGGAATCATAATTATGAAAAAAGAAAGTTTGTAATGAATCGATGAGAGTAGTTTATTTGCAACGTTTTGATTCTGACTCAGAAGCTTCGTCAGACCAAGGGTAGGAACAGAGATCAAGCTTAAATTTGCATTCACCTGACCAATGTTAAGAACTGCACAGGCCATGGTGGATGCTGCGCTCTTCAAGATAGACAGGCGCGATTAATATTAGCTGACGCACCACCACCTCTACGTACCGTAAAATCCATGTATTGTTTTGGTCTTAGCAGGTGTGACTGACATCTGCTGACACATTAGCTCGATTGCGTAATCGGTGCGCACACCAGCAGTCACGCACGTTAATGTTTATCCGCTGCAGAACCAGACGCCAGTTTATGGAGATATCAGCCACATCCACCTTATTGACTGCATTCTTACCAGCCTTTGTTATGTCAAACGCCTCAGCGTGAGGTCGTTCCATGTATGGTTTTACCCCCCGCCCCATCACTTCTACATTATCAAGGTCAACGCTGTGTCCTGTGTCCAGCACGTTTTCAGCTAGCGCTGAATCTCTTATCAGTGATTGATATTCAGTGGAAGTGCGTGGCTGCTTTTCGATTCGATTTTTGTGTTCACTTTTTAAGCTTTATTTAAGCTTCATCTCTGTTCGTACTGATACTCTTTGTCTAATGAAGATTCTGTTTCAGAAGCGGAACGTTACCAATAAACTGCTCACACCGATTCATTACAACCTTTTTCTTTTCATGATTATGATTCCCGAATCGGTCACGAACATTTTCCATTACATTGCTCACTCTTACGAACCACGAGTTCGCAAATTGGCAAAAGTAGAAGCCAGATGGACGTAAAATCGCGTCTTTAACCTCAGATGTCAACAGAACAAAATCATACCAAGGGATCTGGTGGTCACACCTCCTGATAATTCACGCGATTACAGGAAGGCTGCCCAAACTACATCCAAAGTTTTTCCAAACCAAATGATCCAAAGGGCCAACGAAAACCTGATAAACGCGCATATGAAATCCTCCAGGTTGAAGTCCGAATTGCGGACGGAGTTATCTGACGTGGATTTCTGTAAAATCTGTTGAAAACACGCCAAGATCTTGGCCACACAGACAGAGAGAAACAATAAGTATGTTCTCCGCCCTTTTAACTACGGAGGATAAATGTAATTCTGCTACTTCTTTTGATACCAGTGCTAAACAATATTCTAAAGTAATTAACTTGTCAGATAATCCGTTACTCGTTGATTGAACCGATTTAAACACCCGCAACCCGGTTCAATAAACTTGGGAATATAGATAAGTTGGCATCCCCTTGAGGCCATTGTAGTCAGCATTGGATCCCCAAAACACGAATTCGCTAAGCACCTTTCCTAGCGGATAAGGATTAAAGTTCATAACACTTAACGTGCACATAGATTACGTAAGCAGTAGATCAACGGCGCTGTTCACATCTGCACACAAGATAAATTATTCAAGGATTAACACAGCATTTAGTGGAGGTGATCAATTGTCTTGATCTCGTATGTCTACCTTAGAGAACTGAGGATTGGTTAAGGAAATGACATTTAAACCTGAGCACTGTTCATACCGACACCCTTGATCTGACGAAACTTCTGTGTTCAGAAGCAAAAAGTCACCAAAAAACCTGCTCTAACCGATTCATTGCAAACTTTCTTTTCATGATCATGGACTCCCGATCGGTCACGAATATTTTCAAATACCTGAACGGTAGCACACTTTTTGTTCACACAGATGAATCATTTCAAAGAAATTTTTGGGGTTTAGCGGGTTTCACCTGTGGCTGGAGGTGGAAATCTCTGTTAATATTACGAATTTCTTTTGTTATCTATATATTAATTTTCTATAATTTGAGTAACAATGCAGGGGTAAATAAACTTTGAAATCAGAAGGCGTTTTTGGATATGGTTCGCATTACTGAGCTGTTCATTCGCATGCGCTTCCCTTATGTTTAGATGGTTAAACCCATGATCACGAAGGAAAACCCTCAAATGCATGCATTTCCATCACACCATGAAAGGTTTCGCAAAGTTTCCACTCCTCAGGACAAATTGATCAAGATCCGTATGGGTTGAAACAATAAAAAAAGATCAACAAGGATTGAACTTGCAAACTGAAAGTTCAATAAGATCAAATGAATTGTTTTACATGATTGTTTCGTTGATTAAAAAGTGGTCCGCTGTTGTGGAAACACATCTATTGTTCTATACAATATTTTATTGGTTCGCATGTTTCACTCAAAATTTCTTTAACACGTTTGTTTAATTTTTCGTGGATATTATATCGGATTTTATGAAATTTTATTTTTACTTATTTTATTTAGGCCACAGTATTTGCGAGCAGTATTTCAGTCACTTCAGCCAGTCGTCTCATATGAGAATGATGAAATTTAGCAAAATTGGAAATAGCAAATATTAAAAATGCTGTTTGTGTTGAAAATTCTGCTTTTTAAATTTTGGAGGGGTACGAGAAACTAACGGACCCATGAATAGATGCTGGTAGTAGCCCATTCCAGCCTAAAATATAGAAATTATTTTTATTCTGTCCTCGTCTGTTTTATTCGGAACAGTTTAACTTCTACCGCTGCTCACTCCACTAGTTTGCATGATTTTAAAACGAAATTAGACAAATTATAATTGAATTATTCGTTTCCCGAATATTTATGTACTGTTTAATCTAACTGCTCATCTTGTTTTATACGCGTACATTTTAATTTTTTACCAATCTATGGTTGTTGTTAGGCTTGTTGCTTTTTGGACCATTAAAAACCTTGAATTAACTTGAATTCGTTTATTGACAACTGATACAACTGTTATTATTGAGAGTAGTACGAGAATGACAATATATCGTAACATATTGTTACATAACTATTTTTGAATAAATATTGATGTAATCGTGTTCGTAACACAAAACTTAGCAGCATCAATTCTAATCATTAATTTAAATAGTTAAAATGACAAAAAATGGTATTAATTTTCTATATCACCAAGCATCCCGATAGCCTTTAAATCACAATTTCGAACCCTGCCTACTTTCAACAAACTCAAATTGCTTCATGTCACCAGAAAAAGTGAATGTTTTAATTTAACAAATGACAATCTGCGAAACTGTAAAAGCGCCACTCGCCACTCGTTAATGCATTTGCCATTTCCGCTCCATCCGAATGATTGATTCAACCCGCTCGAGAAGCTGCCCAAAACAACACACCGACGGCGCCTTCATGGTTTTGTCAAAATGCTGGTGCCAGTTGACAGATGACATGATTAAGAGTGAGAGAGTATGAAAATGAGTTTGCCTTGATCAGTATGCACGATTCTTGACCTCAACTACAATGGATTGAGGCCCATGCATCGAACAAGAGGCTTGACATTTACATGTCAATTATTTTTTGAATTTATCTGTTTAATTATTACAGGCCATCTAATTTAGAGCTCAGTGAGTTGAACGGCGATTGAAATGTACGTTGGTAAAGATAATTCAAAATAATTTAAAAATGCTTATTTGCATGCCATTCCATCACACACACACCATGACCGGATTTTTGCATTTGCACTCATCAGGTAAGGACAGTAGGATCAGGAACGGCCAACCAACCCGTTTAATCGCATGTGTCCAAACAAATGATAATGAACAAAATGCTTATTTGCATGCATTTACATCACACACACCTCTACTGTTATTCTGCTGTTTGCATTCATTGGGTTAACACAACAGATCAGGATCAGCGACTGCTAGAAACAGTGGAGGAATGGTAAAGAAATTGTGCTTATAAGCCACAATCGAAAAATGTTGGCAAGACCAAACTGATGAGTATATACAACAAGAAACCGGCCGTGGTTTGTGTGACGGAAATGCGTGAAAATGACTATTGATATTCATGGTTAAGGATATAACCCATCTACATGAGTATATGCACAAAACTGGCGGTGGGGTGTGCAATGGAAATGTATGCAAATGCTGATTGCGGTTTATTGTTAGGGGTTTAAACCACTTAAATGTCATGAGCATATATGAGTGGACAGGTTGGTCCTACCAATCTTATCCAACGGTAGCTTTCAAGCGCAACTTGTGTAAAATAATGTAGTTTATAGCAGCTGTATCCCGCTACAAAAATGCCGTCTTGTAAGAGATGCTATTCAAAATAATTCATGGATTTAATGGTCTAAAAAGAAAATACTTTATAATAACCATAGATTAAAACTTTATGGAATGCACACAAACAACAAAGATACTCTGTCAATATGGTAAGTCAGCATTTGTATTGAGGTGCGAGGATGGATTTGGACAACATATCCTTGTCAACTTCGGGGGATGTGAGCAACACATAACTGTGATCATCCGTAAGCGCCTTTAGTGCCTGACCACGAATCACTATGTGATTCTATGTTTGAAAATCGTGGTTCGTTGTACGAACCTTATGCAAAAGTGGAATTCAAGTATAACCTTGTTTATCCTTCCAAAACAGATGAAAACTTACGACTTTTAAGAGCAGCTAGAAATAAGGTCCAACAGACTGCCAGGCGATGTGCAAATGACTACTGGACAGAAATTAGCCTTAGTATCCAAAAAAGCTGCGGATACTGGAAATTTTCACGGCATGTATGATGGGATCAAGAGAGCCATTGGTCCAAACAAAATTAAAACGGTTCCCATTAGTTCTGTATCTGGTGACCCGATTGTGGACAAAACTCAGCAGATGGAAAGATTGGTAAAGCACTTCTCCTCTCTTTACTCTAGGAACAGTACGGTTTTACCACATGTATTTGAAAATGTCGAGCGGTTGCCGACTATTGAATATCTAGATACTCCCCCTACTCTTGATGAGCAATCGACCGCTTAGCGAATGGGAAGGCCCCTGGTGACGACGGATTTCCACCTGAGCTCATCAAATGCTGTAGAGCAGCATTATTACAACCGCTTCACCATTTGCTTCTTCAGTGCTGACAGGAGGAGTGTGTCCCACAAGAGATGCGAGACACAAAGATAATCACGCTATTCAAGAGTAAAGGAGATAGATGCGACTGCAACCATTACAGAGGAATATCCCTCTTGAATGTTGTAGGCAAATTGTTTGCTAGAGTCTTACAGATCCGGCTGCAAGTTTTAGCCCATAGAATTTACTGTGAATCTCAATGTAGCCTCCGCAAGGGAAGATCAACCGTTGACATGATCTTCTCCCTGAGACAACTTCAAGAAAAGTGTCGGGAAAAGCGTTTGCCATTATACGCTGTTTTTATTGATTTAACGAAGGCGTTCTACTACGTTAGCAGAGAGGGTCTTTTCAAAATGCTTGATTTGATAAGCTGCCCCCCAAGACTGCTAAATCTCGTTATTTCGTTCCACTCAGGCATGAAGGGCTAAGTCCATTTCAACGGTTTCAGCTCAGAAGCCTTTGAAATTCGCCGAGGCGTCAAACAAGGGTATGTTCTAGCTCCCACGCTGTTTGTCATTTTCTTTGCTTTGTTTCTGAAGCACGCTTTCAGGACGAGGACAGTAGGTATTTATCTACGCATGCAAAGTGATGGCAAGATTTTCAACCTAAACCGGTTGAGAGCACAAACCAAGGCACGAAATGTGCTAATCCGTGACCTGCTGTTTGCCGACGATGCAGCCTTTATTGCTCACTCCCAAGAGCACCTTCAGTCTCTAATGGACTGTTTTTCTTCGGAATGCAAAGAATGCATGAGCAATACCAAAGTCCTTGGTCAAGGGACTGTATCGCCTCCCATCATAACTGTTGGAAACTGTTATCTTGAATCAGTACATCAGTTCACCTACCTTGGTTTAACCATTGCGGATAACCTCTCGCTAGACACGGAGATTGATAAGCGGATCGGCAGAGCAGCTGTCATTCTGTCCCGTTTGAACTCTCGTGTTTGGGGTAACCGCAAGCTGACTGTAAAAACAAAGATGATGGTATACAGCGCGTGCGTACTAAATGCTTTACTGTACGGCAGTGAAACCTGGACCACCCACGCAAGACACGAACGGAAGCTGAATGCTTTCCATCTATGAAGCATCCGTCGTATCTTGAGCATATCGTGGATGGACAGTGACTAATGCTGAAGTGCTTTGAAAAGCTGGTCTACAGAGCATGTTCACTCTATTGCGACAGCGCCGCCTGCGCTGGATTGGTCATGTCTACAATATGGAAAATGGTCGTATTCCGAAAGATCTACTCTATGGTGAGTTACAACTAGGAAGTCGACCATTGGGCAGACCACACTTGCGGTACAAAGACATTTGCAAAAGATATATGAAAGCTCTTGGCATTGACCCGGCGAGTTGGGAAGAACTTGCTCTTGACCGCTCACATTAGAGGCACTGTGTAAAGCGTCGTCTGCAAGCTGGGGAGGAGCAGATACATGAACGCAGATCACGCTGCTGGCGTGCAACTGACGCAATACAACCTAGTTCTGAATTTCGTTGCCAGCGCTACGGTAGAGATTGTTCCTCCCGAATCGGACTGTTTAGTCACTCCAAAAGCTGCAAAACTTGAACATTCACGCGATTGTGATATACATCCATGGTCGACGTCGACCGAAGGAGGCCAACAACAACATGCGTGTCAAGTTCAGCCTCGAACATGTTCAGACTTGATGCACAAATGATATGTGGGTGCAGAGAGTTCCATGCACAACAAAATCGGACATCAGAGAAGAATCTTCCATAATTTGATCTAGAGAGTGGAATGGTTAACTCAGAGCCATGAGATCTGCTAACACGTGATTTTTGCCGATGAAACAGGCGTTCAAGTGGGTGATATACTGCACGCAGTATTTCGAGCAAATCAAATCACCCATGACACAGCGGCATGAGAAATCGAATAGGTTCAAAGTTGTATTTTTCTCTTGTAATATTGTCCGGTGACCAATTTTTAGAGCGTTGTTATCCACGTTGCAGCAAAGCCATACCCTCTTGTAATCATAAGGACCATTCTTAATCAACGTACTCAATTGTAGGACGGATATAGGTATTAATTATCTGTGTGAATACCTGCTTTTCACATTTTCCGAATATCATTCTGAGAAGTGCCAAGATTTGGCCGGACTTTTGGTATACCACAGAACACTGCCGTGAAAGCTTAAAGTTACTGTCAATCAACACACACACACAGTTCTTTCTATTCTGTTACCCTGAGATCCCAGAGAATATGGGAATTCGAAGGAATTCGCGACGTTTAACATTTTATAGTTTTGGATTTTCAATGGTATGCAGTTTCGTAAGAACCACTTATGAAGCGCATCAAAATCTCTTTGTGAAAGTTAGCAAACTTCTATGATGTGAACGATTGTCAAATTTTTGAGGTCATCAGCAAATAAAATGAATTTGCTGTGTACGATTTAAGGTTTATTGTTCGCATACAGAAGAAATAGTATTGACCTAAAGACTGTACGCCAATTGTAACTTCTACTGGACTGGATAGTGCCCCATCAACACTAACACTGATGACTCTACCAGTCAAGTAATCCTGTATCCATCTGCCACCCATCCCAAGCTTCTCCAATTTCTGTAGCAATAAGCCGTGTTTAACACGGTTCAATACTTTAGACATGCCCATGTAAAAAGCATGGATAGAGTATCCATTATCCCCAGCTCAAGTCCAGTTATCTAGAGTTATGAGAAGATTGGTAAGGCAGGTGTGTCCGTGCTGTGCGATGGAATGAAGCATATTTTGTTTTAAATGTTTGATAAGTTCATCAGCTACAAATCGTTCGAGAATTTTAGAGACCACTGGCAACAATGTTACTGGACTGTTGTTAGACACATCTGATCGGTTCCCACCTTAGTATATCAGCGTGATTAATCCACTTTACCTGTCAGTAGGCACCTTGCTACAACTAAGTGACAGGTTGAAAAGATCAGAGATTTGTAAGAATATATCTTGGGCGCATTATTTTAGGAGGAACGGTGTTATTTCAACAGCATCTGGCGACTTTTTTGTTCAAACCGAGTAGCCTCGGGGTTCACAATGATTAACTGTATTATGTTAATTTTGAATCTAAATGTAGACATAGCATGACACAAGCGCACATTTCGGTAGAACAGTAGAATAATATTGAGCGAGTTCGTTGGCGGCTTCGAGAGCGGTGGACGTAGTTCCTTTTGTAGTAAGTAAAACGGAAACGAATGGTTTTACCTTGGCATTATTGTTCACGATCTAGAAGAGGAGCTTTGGTTTCGTTCAATTTTCCCCATCAGATTCATTTAATATTCTTTTCTGTTCTCCTGGACAAGCTTAGTAACTTTATGTGGCTTCTGCACACAGTTTCTCACCTTTATCCATTTCGGTGTTCGACTCGTAACCAAGAATTTGAATCTTTTTCAGTTTATTTGAAACTTATTTAGAGTGCTGTACTATTTTTTCGTAAAATTTGTTCAGTATCGATGTACAGCATTGTTGCACATCGGTGTTAATCGATGCCTAGTTAGTGACTTCTTCAAGGGACATTGATAGTGCAACCGTATCAATTTTCAAATCATTTTCTGAGCGTCACTAGCTCTTTTTGCTTCAGATATATAGTTGAAAACAATGACTAAAAGATAACTCGTTCCAAGTGGTGCTTCTTAGTGGGTATCCTCGATAACATTTTCCTTGCTTGTCAGAACAAGATCGAGTATGGACGGTGTGTTTGTACATCTGAAGCGAGTGCTGCTTGATATGCGGTTAAATAAAGGATTATCGTTGAATATTTCGTAGAATAGATAACCAAGAGAATTCACCGGTGGAATCTCGCTTTTTAGTAATTTCGGAAGATTAAAGTCACCCATGATCAGGACATTGTTTCGATATCTGGAAACAACCTGCTAATTTTTTTCTCAAGTAAGCTAGCATTGTATGCTGACGGTTGTCGGTAAATCACACCATCCGCTTAGCGAACTAATAAAAGTAAACTCCCCTCGAAATAAACGCAGTCACTCGTGTTGCATCGAAATACCGCACTCAAGACTTGATTGTCGTCGCTATTTCTTTTCTGTGCGTATCTGCTTTCTATGGAATGCGCTACCGCAAGATGTTGTGAATGCAACGACAATTGATGTTTTCAAATCGAAATTGGATGCATACGAAAAAACAAAACCCTGAATTTGGCCCGGTGTATTGAAGCAACATGAACCCAGAAAAATATTAACAATGTGATTTTGATTAAATTTTTCATTTTGCAATAGTTGTCCTCCAATGGTACGTGTAAAGCATTAGCTTTTTATCATCATAAAATCTTGATTCTTGATTCTTGATCCACTTATATACTTACACGTTAATTTCATATGATCATATTAGTTCATGCATTTCCATCACTCACACATTATCGTTTCTATGCTTTTTGCACTCATCAGGTTAGGATAGTACGGTCATGAACCTTATGCTTAGAAACAGCGGAGGAGAGGTAAATACGTTTCGTGTTTGTATCCTACTGCTGGGTAACCTCTGTATGCTCAACCTGTTCAATCACATTGCCCCTAAATCCAAATCGATTTAGTTAAGCCCATAGTCATGATTAAAAAAGCTCATTATAATGGTACGACCAAACTTATTCACCAGTGGCATACAAGCGCAAATCTTGTAATTGTATCACGTTTTCGTTTTGAGGTCATGAATGTCGTTGAATGTTATTTATTCACTCACTCACACATTCAAATTGTTCTTTTAAAAGTTTAATAACGGCACGGCGCAGCACTGGACGTAAGGTAAAAACAATTTCCCAATGATTTATTGACGTATTTATTGTACAATCATATATTCCACCTTTATTACAGTTTAACGTGGAAAATCAAAGCGATTATTTTTTCGTTTCAGACAAAGTGTGCATAATAAGTTTCAGTATGATGCAATTATCAACCACCAGGCGACATTGACGTTAAATCCCAACGCGGCAAACTAGACATGGTTCCGTAAAGAGGAGAAGCGTCAAATTGTTCGTATAACGCGATCCGAATATCACTTATAACGAACGGTTTCCTGCAAGCTGACTGTCAGATAGGTGACGCGGAAAACGAACAGTTAGGATTTAATTGTTTCTCATTATGCTAACCTTGAATATTTGCCTAGTCTTGTATGAAAACGTTTGAACTTGAGAGTAATTTAAATAGGCTAAACACGGGTTTGTGAATCATGAGTTTTGTGAAGACATACAGCAAAACTTCAAAATAGCTATACCATTGTAAATATTTGTTCAGGAAAAAGAATTAACTTTTAATCATGTAATGTCACATATAGTACAGTTGAATGCTTAGCGTGAGTTAATATGCTAGTGCAGTCTGAATTTCGAATGAAATTTTCGAGGCAGGGATGGGTAACAATAGTTTCGGGGAGGGCATTCCAAAGGAAACAGACACGTACACAATAAAAATATCGGCGACAACTTATACATGACTGAGGAAATTGTATTGTCACTGAGACGTGTATGTCGCAACTCAAGGTAATAGAATAAATGTTTTTTGTAATATCAAGTAAATGCGGATCCTGATCTTACTGCCCCTACCTGATGCGTGCAAACAGCACGAAACCGTTCGTGGGGTGTGTGCTGGAAATGCATGCAAATGAAAAACAATCTGTTTACCCCAATTAACCACAACGTGAAGATCACCAATGGATTCGTGTTGTGCAGTATATGCATGCATTTCTATCATACACTCCCCACTACTGGTTTCATGCTGTTTGCACTCAAAACTAGGGACAGTACAATCATGATCGGCAGGTTCGTTTAACCCCGTCTGCATGTTTGGACGCGTGATTGAAAAGGTCAGTTGTTCATATCTTATCCAACAATGATACCTGAGTTCAAAGTTTGTTTGTATTTTATCATGGTGGCACATAATAAAACCACGAAATCTTTCAATAATGGCTTACAAATTTCGGCTTATTTATCACCATCAAATCCATTAATTTGGAAAAGAGGTTTTTAGATCCGAATAATAAATAGGCTCAGTGCATGCGTATAAATTTTGGTTAAACCTTTTGCGGATCCCGTGTGTGCAGCCGAGTTATAGAATAGAATAAAAATAGAATGAAAACCAACTTGAGAGTTTCAAATCTCATTAAGCTCAAACCAACCGCCTCTTCAGATGAGATGTCCGAACCAGGCAGTGGACTGTAAATTTAGTGATGCGAACAAAAGAATCATACAGATATATAATTTTCATAATTCATATATCTTTGAATGATGTTACAATAAAAATTTTACGAGCAATATCTTTCATAATGCATGAAATTACAGACAATGGGTTAGCTAGGTTGTTAGTTTGGTGAAACGAAGAATAGAGAACTTCAAAATTGTTCACATCTAATTTTGTTTAGTTTACCAGGAGAAGTTATGTAACGAATGCAAATCAATTATATTTTGGCTAGAGATAGAAATCCTCGTTTATTTTTTACAAGTTACAACATTCTTGCAGCGAGAAAACGAACATGTCAGGATTTTTTGAAGCAAGACAAGAGCATATGAAAAAGTGTTATCCATGAAAACATTAACACATTTACAGAGATTTCCGTAATTCACACTCCACGACCAGTTTCGTGCTGTCGGCACTCATCAGGTAAAGGCAGTAGGATCGGGATCCGGGAGTGTTAAAACACTGGTGAAGTCGTGAACAGGTCACATCCAACAGTGACTCACAAGTTCATAGCATGCTTAGCATTTCTCTACTGTTTCAGGGCATACGGATCATGATCCATACTGTCCGGACCTGAAGATTGTAAACAGTGCGAAACCGGTCATGGTATGTGTATGACGGAAATAGATATAAAAGCGAATTTTTGTTGAAGTCCCTGGGTTTAAGCTAAGCCTCATGTGTGCTGACATATGTTATTGGACAAGTTGTTTCTGCCAACCTTGTCGAACAATAGTTTTCAAGTTAATACCTCTGTTATCACTGAAGCTTTGTAAAAATCAACAATGGAGGGCGAATGTCCAAATTAATAAATGATCAGATAGGGATTGCGTACTATATATCACATCAAAGGCGATTTGTAGAATTATTGATCAAGAGGTCAATACGCTGCCTTGGATATAAGTTAAAATTGTGAGATCGCTTCTTACGCACGTCAAAGTTTAGATACCCTCAGAAAATGCTAGTACAGTGGAACCCACCTACAACGAACTCGTTTACAACGAATTCTTGGGTTGAACGAACACACCAGGATTTCCCAAATAAATTCCTTCTTTGTAATCCTATTTAAAACATTCGTACGACGAATCTGTTCGTTACGAATCTCGCCTTTTACGAACACTACACGTTCCCGATACATTTGTTCAATAAAGTTCATACATACAACGAACTAGCTTTGTCTTGCCTTTGACACAACGCTCCGTCAAGAGTGGCCTGCAGTGCGCTAAGAATAGAACTGACAGCTTGGCGAGACACAGGCAGCCTAGACTGCAGTGTGCTAACTGACTCGCACGCACACAAGAAAATCACGTGAATTCTCTGTGATTGGTAGCTACGTCTGTGAAAGATGCCAGGAGTGCTCTTGATCTCTGCATGAGATTTTTAGGATAAAAGGAAGAGACGTTGAAAGAGAACTTGAAGTTGTGGAGAGAGAGATCAAGGCGGTGGCGAAGTCAAAACTTAAACAAAAGAGCATCGCCAGCTACTTCATGAAAGCGTGAGATTGGACTGTCAGTGTGTGTGTAAGATGTTTTTACTACTTCGTTTCAGAATAAATTTACTATTATTAACATGAACTTGTCTGCAGCCAGATCAAAGATATTAAAATTTATATTCCAGTGGTAATATCTGATTGTGTGCGTCATATTACACGAAATGCACGAAATAAAATTTCGACCTCACTAACAGATCCAAATGATTTTCCATTAATAGCATTCTGATAATTCTCATAGCGCTCTGTGAAGTACGACTAGACCAAATTTTCACTCTTTGAGTCGCATTTTGATTCTCTCCTATATCTCTTTCATTCTGCAGACGGACAAATTTTCTTTTGTCTTGTAGGAATTAATTACATATCATTAATAAGCGAAACTTTATTTTGATTTGTATAAATTCATCACATTATGGCAATCAATCTGAACTGAAGTGCCATCGAGTTTTCATTCGTTACTTTAACCAATTTCAACGTTCTAACAGTCTGTTGTCATTTCGTTTCCCGTACTTTAATTCGTCGTGCTTTAATTCAGTCTCGTGAGCAAATCAACTCCGACCATTCAACGGAATTTCACGATGATCAATCATCCAGTCGCTATTACGGATGAATGACAATGGTTGCCTTTTTCATGCTTCATTTAGGAAAAGTAGTCATGAGATTTGAATTCTTCTAGGTTGAAAATATTCAAGCGAATTCGCTATGAACGATAGGGTTAAATGAAGGTTAATCCATTCTATCTAAGTGGTGTTTGGATATCATGAGTATATCAGAACTTTCTCTTGACCGGTTACATTGAATGCATAGTGTGAAGAGTCATCTTCAATCTAGCGACGAGCAGATGCTACTCTCGGCTTCTGAACGTGCATTATGCTGTCAGTTTAGTAATTTCGCCGATCTCTTTGAAGATTGTGAGATAGATTTTAACTCTAAAGCTTTTTAGCTAGACGGTGTGGTGTATGATACAAACATGGGTTTGTGATCATGTTAGAACTAAACTGACGTTGACCAATAAAAATTTCCTCAAAGATAGCAGAAATAGGAGCTTAATTAAGTGACTTAGACTAAAGATCTAAACACGCGGGCTAGCAGCGTTATTTGATTGGCTTGATTATATTCAAAGTTTCGGAAGGTCGTTTGGGCACCATTTTTGTGCATGGACGAATTACATTATAAATACTTATACTAGAATATAATCTTCAAATGCTGCTACACAATTTACACTAAAGCTGAGCTTACAGTAGCAAATACGTGTATTAGGCCTTCAGTGAAATCAATGTATTTAATATTTTTTGGATTCATCATTAATGTTTTTTTCTTAACATTTACGGAGACAATACCCTGCTTCTACTATGAATATCAGAAGACGAGTCGTTGACAACCTGTAGTTTGGGATTTGGTGACGTGATATTGAAATCAACAGGATAAGTTAAACAGTTTCAAGCCTACAATCAGTGTTTAAGCCCCAAGAGCCTCGACTTGCTAACACGTCTGTGGAATTTGCTTGCGTGGCATTAACATTAAACAGTGGCCAACAAAACATTTTATATTACCATTTTTTCGCTATAGTAACGAGGCTCAAAGATTCTAGTGTACCAATCTTATTTAATTCAAAGTTTTAATAGTCCAAAAAGCAAATACTTTACAGTAACCACAGATTAAAGATATAGGGAATGCATAAAAACAACACAATTTTTATCGATATGGAAAGTGTTTCAGGTTTGAGGTTGGATTTGGTCAACATATACTTGTTAATGCAAAGAAATTTGAGTGCAATCGGTTAGAGTAGTTTTAGGGTAACGTTTCACTTCTGACGCAGAAGCTTCGTCAGACCAATGGTGATAGTCAGGACAGGGAACATGATTAAGTAGTAGTCAACCCACCACCACTTATTTGACCTTACCGCTAAACAGCCTATAGTACGGCTACAGTGTGTCACGTCTAGTGGGAATGACCAGGATCAGTGGTCGATTATCCTCACAGTGTGTATCCACGTCAATTTTATACAAGTGAACACGGTCAAGGTCAGATGACACAGCGTAAAAGTACATAACAAAATATTCATTTGCATGCTTTTCCGTCATTCCGTGCTGTTTGCACTCATCAGGTAGGGACAGTAAGATCAGGATCTGCATGCGCTTGAAACAGTGGGGTTAAGGCTATTTTTGAAGAAAGACAAAAAAATCTAATTAACTAGTAGGTATAAGGTGAATAAAAACTATCTACTTTAGGTGTTGATGATATTCTGAAAACAAACATAAAGTCACATAGAAAACCTAATTATGTTTAATGAACTCGATGACCACGCACAACATTTTCCCTGATTACACAACAATAAAAATATTGTCTCATGTGGATTATTCTCAATTCTAAACATTAAATTTCAAATCTAAGATGAATTAATTACTAGGTCCGTGTCGAATTTCTTTCAAAAAACGGTCATCTTTTGTCCTCCTATTAAAAGGGTTGACGTGAAAATCTGCATAAAAGCGGCATGACATAAATAAAAGATTGTTCGCTTGCCTCAAGGCAATGGTCACAATTTTTCCACGCAGCTTTGACAAATTGGAACGCGGCTTTCTCGTAGTTTCCGTTTCGGTAAACAAATAAAGCTTTGTTTAGGTTCAATGCTTTTCGGCTTATTATATCTCATTGGTTTAACGTAAAACGGTGATTCATTGAATCAGCGCTAGTCGCATCAAACTAAATACAAAACCGGTAACGGTGGGTCAACGGGAAGATTGAGAAAAACGAGGTATTTTAACTAATTCTGGTCTACTCCCTGCTGGTTAATTTAATTAACATGCTTCCTTTAAATCGGATATTTAATTGATGACTTTGGACAATGGATTTGAGATTATGGAAGAGTGTTCGTATAAGTCATATTTCCACGCGCCATTTTCAAATTAGTCACAAGCGTGAAATAGTAGTGTGGATTCAGTTACTGCGTTGTGAAACAGTTGAACGAAAATGCGTCATTTTCACGAGTAAATACAACCAAGTATTCACCACCACGAAGTTGTCTCACCGTGGATATGCGCTGATTCACTTTTACACTGCAGTTAGGTAATTCGATTGAAGGATGCGTTAACTGGCCGAGCAGATTTCGGTACACCTCATAGTTGACCGGATCAAATTTGTTGGACGCACGTGTTGATTAATACGCAATGACTTTTGGATGACGCAGGAATTCGGTTAATATTCTATGATTGAACGAAGTTATCGCCAATAATTTTTGTTGAACATTGTCAGTTAGGACAAATATCTAATTTATTTTCAAACTCGTTAGACAATGAGATCAAAATAGAATTGGTAAAGATAGTTCCCAATTCTTTAAACTCATGTATGTGAAAACAGCAAGTTGGATGTTTCTAAAAAACATGGTGTACAGCTCTTGCATACAAAATGCATATATTAGTATTATTAAAAGATAGACCATACGCACGAGAAACGAGCGAAAGCTAAATATTTATTATTTACGAACCATTCATTATATCTGGAAGATCTTGAAAATGGGCAGAGTATAGATTGCAGAAATAATATTAAATGCTGGCTTACAGAGCAAGGCACCCTTCATCGAGAGGCTAACAAAGACTTGCTGACTCCTGTCTGTGAAATAGAAAACAATCATTATTCGAAAGATATACTGGATGGAGATTTTAATTCAGGAACATAATCAAATGAAGTGAAATGACGTTTTTGAAGAGACACGATCGCTCTCATAATCGATCCCACGACGTTACATCTAACTCTGGACAGCTTATTTTGAACGCTTAGTGTACATCGTCATTTCAGAGCACTAAAAAATAATGTCCGTCATTGAACGGGAATCACCTTGACCCGAAAAACAATGGTAAGCGTCTATTGTATTGGGCATTTGATGTTGTGAGAAAGATGTTACTAATGATGTTACTACTGTATGATCATGCAATCTGTTGTGAACTAACTCAAAGTAATTCAAAGTTTTAATGGTCAAAGAAGCAAATACTTTACAGTAACGACATATTACAAATATAGGGAATGCATAAAAACAACACAAATGTTTTATCCATATAGAACGTCAGCACGAGTATTCAGGTGCATTGTTGGATTTGGTCAACATATACTTGTCAAGTTCAGCCTTGAACATGTTCAGGCATGATGCACAAATGATATGTGGGGCAGAGAGTTCCATATAAAACAAACTTGGACAGCAAAGAAGAATCTTCGATTATTTGATCCACAGTCTGGAATAATTAACTTTTATCCATGAGATCTGCTACCACGTACTTTATTAGCTTGAGATAGAAATTATAAATTTTTCTATCGTTATGAATCAGTCTAAGGGTCATGAATCTATCATACATTGTCTTACAAAGTTCTGTCTATATGCTGTTTGTTTAAGTGATTGCTTTAACTTGAAATGATGCCATACCTGAAGGATTCTTCATCTATCGCCGATTCAACTTCCGCCGGAATTATGGGTGACCGTTTTCAAACATCCCACACTTACCCCAATCTAGCGGTTTTGGGTTCGTCATTCCGATGGAATTCAAAAGATTAAATTTAGTCTACTACGATGCAGTGTAGCGAGTGCTCACAAATTTCGACATTAATTTATCGATCTTTTAAATACTTAACGAAGGATTTCAACATGCAATCTTTATCCAATCCTTTGGCCTAATAAGGAATTCAACCAAATGCATTCGAAAATAATTGCACAGTTGTATGAGACTGTCGGTCACAATATATCGTTCTAAAATTGTGCAATAGCTTGAGTCTACGTTGATTTCTCGTAAATTTACAACTCATCATTTCTTTTCAGTTGTTCTTTATAAATGAGTTTTTCCGCCATATCAGACACGTTTGAACCCCATACAAAAATTAGACTAATTTGATCATTGTTTAGAAGCAAACCAGATTGGAATTTTTTACCCTTTTTTCTTTAAAACAGGATTTGATCGCCTTGAGATGTAAACCTCAGCTCTAATACCCGTTTATCAGTTTTAAGTCATCATCGAGCGATGAAAATTGTATGGATTTTTTATTGTCGTTTATTTATCAATTATTCGTGTCACGTGAAGTCACATCAGAATAATATTCGTACTTTACATGAAACCCAAATTTTGTCAAAATTCAGTCCGCATCGAAGAGCTAATAAATGTCGATTATGGTGATAATTTAATGATTAGTTACTTAACCCTCATATTTTGTTATAATTGTTCGAAAAATGTGGTTGTAAGTTGAATTAAAAAATGAAATCTATAGTGGGATTATCTTTCAATACCCATATCTATCTCAATTCAATTTTTCAAAGATTTTACTCCAGTGTCAAATGTCGCGAACATTAATTTCCGCTTCATTGAAGATACGACCAGAAGCGTGCTCTTCATTACTCGGGTAACACTTGTCCTCCAGGGAATTACATCAAGAGGTCACGTGTCTGGTGTCGCGTGACTCACGTTCGAATAGGTCGAACAATGATTAGGATAAGTCTTACAATTGGGAACTCATTGCATACGCGTCAGCGCTAAGTGAGTAAACAAACTTAAATGCGTGGTCCACTGCAAGTAATTATTCGGAATGCAAATTTTAAAGAAACGCTTGTGCCGCATGCTAATGCAAGAGGTGAAAATAGGTTTTTACAAGTCTAATAAATAAGAATGAAAAGCGACGTGTGAAAGTATTTGAAATTTCGCCATGGACTAACAGCTATAATAGATAGGAAGATAATGTTAAGGCAGATATAACAAAGTTGATTGTACATATCTCATTAACGGTTTTTTTTAAACTCAAGCCCAACATAACAAAGTCAACCGAGATTAAATGTGTTGGAATTACAGATGTTTCTCAAAACATTTATGTGTTATTGAACGGATTACACTGATTACACTGTGCTTCAATGATCGGTGCTATTTAGTTGAAGATAAGATTAGGTTATTCAAAGGTCATCGGAAGCCTGGTAATACCACGAAACTGGGGCATACATTTCATAATTCCAGGGTTTTGATCAGAAATACAATATTGGTCATTCATAAAATTTTCGATTCTTGAACTAAAATCACCTTGTGATTCTAGTATAGAAAAACTGTGTTTTCTTGTACGAATTGGACAACAAAGATTCACTAGAATTTTAGACTTTGAATTCTCACTCAAACTTAATATTTCATAATCCATCTGATTAACATATTAAACTCAATGTTATGAGACACTTATGCATTTCTGATGCCAGTATCGAGAAAATATGTTGGTGACACTGGCCATATTACTGTCATTTGCTCTTTCCTCGTTTGAACAGGGCATTTCGTTCTGTTCCTCTGAAGCTGGTTATTAAGAACATGTTCTTCTTAACTCTCAAATCAAAATACACAATTTTTCATAACGCTTTGGCAAGCATATTTCTAACGCAAGTGTATCCTGACCGACTTTCGACCCGATTTCAGATCTCCATAGAGTCGATCTTCAGGAATATGACCGTTTCTCTTACTATACATATGATTTATTTAGCATAGGGTTTGCTACATTAAAAGAGCCAAAGGCGTTAGAAATTACTTGTGCATTTCTTACCTTGTCCATCCAAGATATGTTCAAGATGCAACGGCTGCTCCGTAAATAAATAGCATTCAGTTTCTGTTTGGTTCCTCTGAAAAGCTGCAAAGCATTTCGTACGCACACGTTGTATATTATATTTTTTGTTCTCGCGATCAGCCTGAGGCTACCCTAGGCACGACACCTTAAACGGAAAAAGAAGATGACAGATTTTTGAGCAATCCACTTATCAATCCCGGTGTCTAGAGAGGTTATCCTCTATATATGAGTAGGGATAAAATTCAGAACATTAGTGCATTCAAGTTTGTGAAAAATCCTCGTGTGTTTATGACAAGATACTAAGTGAACCTATCAGTCTTCTTACCAAAGACTAGAGATATACGAATCGTGTTTCTAAACGTTACTTCAAACATCTCTTTGTCTTTTAAGATGTCTCATCCTTTAAGTTGTTGCTCCTGCGTTTGTAACTATTTTAGCTATATTTAGTGCCTCAGGTGCTAGTGTCTTGTGAAATTTGGATTTGATTTTACAAAGCAAGTGCTTTCATGCTCGGCCGCTTCAAACGACATTTTCAATTTTACCTATTCGTTTTATGGGTCAAATCACAGGTAAGGTTAACCTTTAGTGCGGTTGTTCATGTGTTCAATGTGAGTAAGACCAATCGACATACTGATAGTTTAGCCGTATGCTTTTCGGAAACGAGGTGTTCTCTGACGTAAATTGATGGTACAGAAAATATTCAATCTGAGAGTATAGCGTATCTAGCAAAAAATCAAATCCAAAGAGCTTTGTTTCGTTATCGAAGTACAGAGTTGAAAATGAGTTTAATCGACCTAGGATATTAGCATTTATGAATGGTAATCAAATCAGCATCAAAATTTGTAAAGCTTTACAGGCACCATTCGAATCTTCCACTAATCGAGATCTCCGTATAATTCATGCAGCTATAGACCTTGCAAAATTTGGTCAGATCATGACGATACGATCACGAACATTCATCAGAGCATCGTGGTTTGTTTTACGTACCCTATTTAACAGTGGTTCAAGTATAACTTTGTTTACCACTTATCCACTGTTTCAAGGCTCACTGAACATAATCTTACTGTCTCCACCAGATGATGGCAAACAGCCAGAAACCGGTTGTGGTGTGTAAGTGTGAGGGATGTGAGCAACACATTACATTCTTCAGCTCGACCATTTACAATGGAATCGTGAGCGAATGGTTCGCTGTACAAAAATGGTTCCACTATTTGCTGGGTGTAAAATGTTGACATCATGCACATTTTGAGACAGTTGTCATTTTTAAATCAAATCTGTGTATTTTGGTATATATAGACGTATCTATCCGTCTGAATACCGCGTATCTTTTTTGTAAAACGAACCTTACCTAGTGTCTACCTACAGTAGATAGTTAAATAAACGTTCCTTCTTTCAAGCCACATCAAATGTTAAAATTGAAATAAATTTTATTCCCTCATCTCCAAAGAGCTTCTCAGTATTTCAGGGCAAACGCTCGGCACAAATTTGACAAAGGTTATGCGAATCACCTTTTTGGTATGTACATTCCTCTGGGGATATGAACACCACCTTAATCATCTGGAGCCCTGGACGCAGAATTGCAGTACAGCCCATTGGCTTCAATATACCAATGTCAATATGATGTTGTTATTGCATACTTATGGAAACGTTGATCTGGTTGATATTTTGTGTGGTGTTAGTGTTAATCAAGGTTCTTTTTCTAAATCTTTTATTACTCCAATTCCACGCGATATCGAACGAATTGACCACAGCTGTTTGATTGGTTTCGTACGGTTAACCAATAGAATTATCAATGACTCAGTAGACTCAAGGAATCAAGGAATCAATGATTTATGGTTGAAAATTTACTAGTTTACAATACCACAAGATTAAGTCATGATTATTATGTGAAAAATAATATTAAATAACGAGTAGAGTATATCAACTGTATGGCTCATGAATGATGTTCTTGAGAATATGATTCCCATTCCGCTTTAAATCTCTCCAAGCAAGGGGAGTCTACCACATGTTGAGGTAAGAAATTCCAAATGAATATAGCACGTACGGCAAAAGTGGCCGTTGACAATCAATAAGAATAAGTTCCCGTATCCTTTAAGGCAACCACATGCGCAGGTGAATTAAAAATGTCCTTATCGAAACCTACTGAATAATTAATACAGCGTCTTTTCAAATTCAAACACCTACAATTACTTAGTTCCAGACCTCAAACTTCGATTACACAGCTTGACCTACGTTAGAAATTTTGCTAGGTCCGATTGTGGTGAGCTACTATAGGAAAATGTCATTACCGCGCCTGAACTGAGTTCTAAATTAAACGTGATAGCTTTTATGCTGTGTATTTTCGTTTTGCACTTATCACTGATTTCAAAATAATACTCTGTTCGACCACAGTTCTCCTAAACACTTTTAATCAATATCACCTACACAATTAGCTCAAAGAGCTGTCTGGATATAGCTTCGATACCATTATATTTTGAATTTTTTTGTTCATCGTATTTTTAATTTTGTTATACATATTTTATCTTACAAAGTGAACTTATGGAACATCTATTGTATATATGACTTAATAATATAGGATATAATTTATTAAAATAATAATATGTAAAATATATTATGAGAGTAATAATTTAATGATATAATACAATGTTTATTTTAAAAGTCTTTAGTGCTTGACCAGGAACCACTCTGCAGGCATGTGTATTTCAAAATCATGGTTCGCTGCAAGAACTCTTTTGAATAACAGCTTTCAAGTATAACATTTCACTCTTTTAAGGCTCACTGTGCTTAAGCGTTACTATCTCCGCCGGATTTCCTGGTGTGTAAATACTGATGATGTGGGCGCTATAATACATAATCTTCAAATGGTTTATTTTTACACGGGCCATCCAGCTCAATTTACCCCACAACTCAGATTTATTCATTGCAGAATTTCCCTCGAGTTGTGATTCAATATTCGTCACGCTGATGTGATTTAACATCTCTTATCACACACGATACAACACCAGACTTGGAAAAAAGCACCTTATTTTCTATATCTCACAACCTATTGACACATGGGAGTATAATTTGTAATTTCAAAGAATGATTAAATTTTGTACGACGTTTATTTTACTTTTTCAATATTACACAAATTTCTCTGGTTACAACACGTAAACGTTGCTTCGCATTACACCGATTTTCCAAAATGAGTAGTTTGACCAAATAAAAGGATACCTAAATAACTGATCGTTTTAAACAAAATTTACATCCTTTTGCAACTTTCTCTCCACTATCCATTATTCCACTTAATTTTTTGAATCGCTTACATCAATATGTGTGAATAGCCCATGGGTAAATTGAACAGGACAAGATGTTAACGACATCTGGCATTCTTGTTTAGTCTGGCAACAGTTCGTTAACAACATACTTTTAACAAAATGAACACAAACCCGTCGATGGAGCGCATTCTAATGGATGGTCAATCAATACTTTGTTCTAATTACAAGTTTATCATGAATTCGGCTCACATTTGAATGCGAAAGGTTTCCTTTCAACGCATCCAATACTGTTTCTCGATGTAAGTATGCAATTGCACATTCATATGGTTAGGGTTTGAAACCCACTATTTTCGTGTAGCATCTGAAAAAGGTCTTAATTCACGCGTAAGATCTTATCAGTCCCGGTCGGAACTTCTCTCTAATTGTTAGCCTACTTGAATCACTAATACTCTTAGCTGTCCTCAAACCAAGATATCACAGTAAATTTCGTAATTTGTTAGTTAAACTTGTTGGTTCAAAGCTGGTCATCAATGTATACCTTCAGCACACGTTGCTTTTAATTTTTAATTCAATTATGAGTAAAAATCATGCTCACGGTGTATTTGCTCGCATCTATATCGCACACACACACAAACCACTACCTGTTCCTTGCTGTTGGCATGCATCGGGTATGGACAGTACGATCAAGATCCGCATGCTTAGTATACCATTTATATATCCCCATCGTATGTCAGGTATCTACGAGCCCTGAATTCTTCATATAACGATGATAACGTTTCTGATTTGCTTAAAATTAACGCTGGTTATTTTTGGACATTTCTGTATTTCGGATGACGATATTTTAGCATCAGTCACATTACCGCTTGCAATATTCAAATCAATGATTGCCAACTTATTAAAAATAGAAATATGTCATCGCGACAAGTTGGGCTTGTATGACGTGGTCGAATGCTTTTGTGCAATTAACGTGTGCGATGAGTAATTTCTGATGTAAGACTTAAATATATATATATATATATATATATATATATATTACAGGTGCAGTAATTCTCATTCAATTTTGTACATCCCTATCATTCTGATGCAAGCGATCTATAATTTACAGCAATATTTCGCTCAGAATTTCCAACAATCCTCAAAAACAAGTGTCTAAAATAGCACAAACGTCAAACGCTGGTTCTAGTCTATAGTTTAAGTTTGTCAAAGTGGAAAGATCGTTCAAAGCACACCTTGTTATTCAGAGTCTGATCATCATCATCAGAGACAGCATTAATCCGGTAGCATGTACCTAATGCTTAGCTGCCATAGAACCATGAAAAAGGAAAATCCTAAACGATGGGAAAGGGTGGAACTTAAATGAACCCACACAACCCAATGTAAAGTAAGTAAGTAAGCTTCTGTAATATTTGCAGTAACCATGGGTAGATATACAAAAATTCAACCATTGTTATATTACTAAGTAAAATGTATAATTTTTCTGGTTAAACCATGACATGTGTCTGTTCGCAAACCAACAGCCAAATGGTTAAGAGATAATGGCGCTCAACCTAACTTTATCTTTATGATGTCAATACAATCATCTAGTGAAAGGATTTTCAGGATCAATCTGGATAAATTTATGCGTAGTCATTCCACCATACATCTCGTTTATATAACTCAAATGAGCAACTTCACACAACATTTATCATAACGATTATTTTTAGATGGTTCAGTGACAATACACAACATTTTTTCCAACTACAAAACCGTCGATCTTCATAGTCTAAATTTTTGTATATATGTGTTGTCTTTATATCCTGTGGTGTTGTACAGCTACAAGCTTTTTATACCATAAATTCTTGAATCTTCAATCTTGAATGTTCACCGCTTAATTCACGCAATGTCGTACACAGACCTCACCATGCAACACAGATTTAGCATTGAGCAGAAGGTGGAGTATTATGGTAAATCGGAAAGTGTCATGGTTACGCAGCAAGATTTCACTGTTAGCAATTGCATGTTCTCTTTTACAATCCGAAATTTGTTGTCCTGGCATTTCACTTTTGTCCAGTGCAGTCGATTGCGGTAGCTGTAACGAGCTGATTACGCAACGCGGCTATCGTCCGGTTTGCTTCGTGTAACAAAGTCTCGGTTGTGTCTAATCTGTAAAGTGAACAACACGGAGACCGAAATGTGGCTCAGTTTAGTGAACATGTTTTGAGCACAACACTGAGAATTAGCATTTCGACTAGACTATGATTAGACAAAATGAAATTAGAAGGTTGATTTAAACATGAATTGAATTGAATGACAATGCGAATAATGGTGAAAAGAAATGGGCTTCAGGATTGCCGGGGATAAATATAGTACGAATACAATTATTGTTGGGTGTGAAGTGGGTTATTGTTGTGCCATGGAAATAAAATGAGCCAAATGAGTGGAAATTGCGTAATCACTTATCCATATGACTCGTATTATTACAGAACAAAATGGATCCCCAATTTCAATCGATCATTCACTGTTTGTAAAGTAGGTTCCTCAGTTGAAGCACTGGTATAAAAGTTGGCTGGATACAACTTAATTTTATAGCAACATTGGCCTATTTTAGTGCCAATAACGAAATTGGTTGGTCCCGTGACATGCAAGCAAGTAATTCGAAGTGTATTTGAATTGACAATGCCCATAAATTTTGGCCGAGATTTTTGAGGATCAGCGCTCTTTAAAAAGGTTTTCAAATTCGTACATGTCATTTGACTCGTGATTACTGATGATGTTTAAGATGTTTTGGCTCTTGAAATTCAATGTGGATTCAAATCTTATTGTTGCACACATTTTTCACCGGTGATAAAACAAATGAGATCAAATGAGATCTTGAAGGGAACGTAGTTGACGCCCATAATCAGTTCGTCAATGTCAGTCGAACACTCCGGGTGCGACAAGAGCAAGATGTGAACCGAATGGCCAAAATCTTCATTATGACCTGAAAAGTGGCGATAAAGGCCGGATGTTGACCACCTGCCAACTGTTAACTGATAACCTGAGATGAACCGGAAGTGAGCCGATAATCCGAAGCAAGTGCGAGCGTCACGTGATGTGTGCAAACGGTTCTTATCTAAATAGTCATTTTATGTGATTAAAAACGAACGTAATAAAGTAATGCGTTGCTCATATCCCCATCCCTTACACAACACTACCGGTTTCTGGCTGTTAGTCGTCGTCAGGTGGAGACAGTAAGATCGTAATAAACGTTCTATCCGAAACATTTTTACTTCTCACTCACTACAATATGAGACCGTACGACTGAATCTAAAGTGTCAACCGCAAGTTCGCGGTTAATCACCAATCTTAATATATGCTGATCAAGCGCAGCTATTCAACCGAGTTTCGCATATGATTGTGAATGTTCCGGGACGGCTTGTTTAAGCTGATTTTGAATGAATAGTCATGCGCATGTTACGAAACATAAAAAATTTCTATTTTCTCCAATGAGCACGTACTATCGATATCGAACGAAATAGGGCACATCTGAAGTTTTTACTTCGATAATTGGAATAGTCTTCCATGTTGACCACGTGTTTTAAGTGAGTGTCCGAATTTTTGTTTCTTCGAAATTCCCACTTTATGTCACGTCTCAGAGACCAGCCAACGTTGATCTGCTTTTATCCGAGAACTAGTAGTGCATTTGAGAATTCAGTACATATGAATAAGAATCATAATTATACATACTTCTCTGGATCGATAACCAGCTGCTGAATTTAATGATAAAATACGCACTTTTGTTTTAGCTTTCGTTTGTCTTCTCTTAATTGATCGATTTGTTCTTGAAAAACCTGTCCCATTCTGTTACGGAATTTTTCCAAATCACTCCTGTATTTTTGACGAACCGCTTTCACGCTTTTTCGTAACATTTCCTTTACATCCGAGATGAACAATTCTTGCTCCTTCTGAGTTTTACCATATTTCGTCTGGCATTTGGTCAATTGTTCGTGTAGACAAAACACAATCTGCAACAGATCCTCATCTAGATTGCCGTCCATGTTAAAATGACGTTCATTGAAATCACCAGGCTTCGTGTGTTGTTCGCTGTGGCGGTGCGATTCCGCCTCAACGGTTTGTGTTCCCAAGTTGGCACAATTAAATTGGATTCCCTTGATGGCGCAACTTTCCTGAAATCGAAAAAAACTTATTAAAATAAATCAGTAGTGTACTGTGCTTATCGCAATTTTCTGGCTGAAAGCAGAAGCACTTTATCGTTATTCGCAACATTCCATCAACTATATTTTAACTTAATTTCATTCAAATTTCATCGGATGTGGGGTGTGTGTGTGTGATGGAAATGCATTCAAATGAGCTTTTTGTTCATGGTCATGGGTTCAAACCCAGTCTACATGAATGTGGGCTCATGTGACAGAACAGTTGGTCATACCAATCTTACACAACAATGGCATACAAGCACTCCTTGTTTACCATTCTTCCACTGTTTCAAGCGCATTCGGATCCTGATCGTACTGTCATTACCTGTTGCGTGCAAACAGCACGAAACCTGTCGCGGTGTGTGTGTGTGTGTGACGAAAATGCATTCAAATGAGCTTTTATGTTCATCGAATTGTTTTAGTCAGTTTAGATTAATCGGTTGGGTTAAGTACTGCAAAATACAAAAATAAATTACTGGGATCTACATGTGTCAATTATCGTGATATATATTTATATTGACATTTATATCGACGTAACTATCATTACAGCTCTAAGGCTGCAGGAATAAAATCTCCCGGATACTATATCATGCTGTTATAACACAATGGAACGGTGTAAGTGTTGTTGCAATAATTCAACTGCGTTGAGCAAGAAGAGTAAAATAAGATTCTTCAGTAAGGCACGGCCAATTTAAGAGGATCACCAGGCGTAGCATTGTCTACCTACCTCAGCGCTGTTCTTACTTGACCTAACAGATAGGAAACGCTACGAAATTAGCTTGCATTACAAATTAGCCTGACATGAGAGCATTATCATCATTGGCAGAGCGCATGGAACATTCAAGTTGGAACCCGTGCAGTTGCACATTTCAGGACATGTGCTCACCAGATCCCCAACATACACATGTATAAAACGAAAACTACTGCGAAAGCTTATTACTTGATCCATTGGGTGAAATCATATCAAATGTAGAGCTTTTGACTAAATAAATCAGAATAAGCACCGGCACTATGGCCATCAGTTACCCGATAGGGAATAAAAATATTACACGAACACGTGTTGAAAGACGTTTGGAATCAATCGAATAGTCACATTCATGGGAATAAATTTGACGAACAATCGTTTCACTTGGATTTTTACCTGATTCTTGAACTGCTCAGTAAGCAACCGAATCCCGTTTTTGCTTGTTATATTATTCGTAGTTCCCATATTATTCTGTTTTTTGTAAAGCTATATGCTTTTTAAACCATTACAATTGAATTGAATTGAACTAAATTGAATTGTGACACATAAGCTTCGTAAAGCTTCGTATTAGTCAAAACACGGAAGGTGATTGAGTAGCGCTCGAACCACCGCATTTAATTGATTGATTCACTAAAAAACCTATGGAAATCTTAAGGGTTTTAAGTGGTCTAAGTAAAGACAAGATCAGTTAGCCTATCAACCAAGCACAGCGTGGAATCGGTCAAGATTAATTGACATTGTGGCTCACGTGTGCACGTCTAAACGCGTAATTGTGAGACCGAGAGCGTATAAAGAATGTTCTTGCAACATCAATCCATCAGTTCAATAAAACTTTTATGATTGGTCAAAGATACTCATTTACATGTATTTCAATCAAACACACCACAACCGATTTTGTGCTTGAACGACTTAGACTTAGATTCTACTAAAGAAGTAGAATCCAGCGCAAAGTCTCCTACCATTCTAGAATGCCTAGCGCATAAGGTCAACGGTAAAATCCATACTTCAGTCTACAAAAAACAGTTGAGGTACACCTTCGCGCATCCTAGGATGGTAATAGGATTCTTAGCCTCGTTTTATTTTGTACAATCGAGCACTTATTTGTTATGATTCAAAAAGAAAACGTGTTCAACGAGAAGTCAGTCAACGATTCATAGACCATGCCAATCCTAAGAGTATTATAATACGCAAGTAAAACCGGGTAAAATACCCAACACCTGAAACAGATAAAATTGGCGAGCTAGTGTATGCATCCCCATGTAAAATTGGTATCCGAAGCGACAAGTAGAAATTTGAACGCGGAGTTAATGTACAAAACAAATATATACGGTAGAACTCTGCTTTCAGATTTTGAGCTTCTCAAGGATAGGTTACCTTTAAACAGCTCTAATAATAGTTTTCTTAAAATCAAGTGTAAAGATTGTTCCGGTATGTACATCGGACAGACTACCAGGGAACTACAAACGAGGATTGTAGAGCACAAAGATTGAATCAACAAAAGCCCACGGGGATGAGACGGCGTATCAGGCACTAATCAGGGACGCAGTATGCGCTGAACATGTGTTTTGACGCTGGCAATAAAGTTGACTTTGACAATGTAGCTGTACTGCGACATAGCATTAAGCCTTATATTGAATGCCTGCACGCGGACGCAGTTGTAATTACCCTGGCTGGAACACGTACGGTTAACAAGATAGACGATGCTGAAATCTTCCCAATAAGGCAAACGGCGATGCGACGGACAAATATCTGCCAAGGTAAAATTCTGCATTTTTCAAATATTACTTTGATAACCTAGTTAGATTTACATACAATTGTCACACGTTTAGATGTTCACATGTGAGCCACAGTGTCAATTGACCTTGATGGATTTCATGCTGTGCTGGGTAATTCGGCTGATTGAACTACTCTTCGTCTGTACGACTCGGCACCTTTAGGATTTCAATGGGCAGTTTCGTGATACGACTAATTAGAGATGGTGGTTCGAGTGCTACTTAATCATGTTCCCTGTTCTGACTAATACATTTGTTTTTACGAAGCTCGGAAATTCTTCTATACAACAGTGGCATACAAATATAACTTTGTTTACTAATTCACCAACGTTCCAAGGCTCCCTGAACCTAATCTTACTGTCTCCACCTGGTGACGGCAAACAGCGAGAAACCGGTTGTGGTGTGTAAGGGATGATGATGTGAGCACCACAATATATTTCTCCTTGTTCTGTCGTTTTTCCCGAATAAATAAAACGTGAACAAGTACTAATCTGTTGCAGTTTCATTCCACTTTATGTATGCAGTATTATCGTCCAGCTTCCATACAATAATTTCGAAATTCTTTTACATTTTGGAGAAGAATGAAAAAGAATTTCCAATAATGTAATGGAAAATGTTTGTGACCGATTGGGGAATCATATTCATGAAAAATAAAGTTTGTAATGAATCGGTGAGAGTAGTTTATTGGTAACGTTTCGCTTCTGACACAGAAGCTTCGTCAGACCAAGGGTGTCAGTACGAACAGGAATCAAGCTTAAATTGCATCCACCTGACCAATGCCAAGCTGGTTAAGAACTGCACAGTCCATGGTGCGTTCTGCGCTCGTTAAGAAGGACAGGCGCGTTCAATATCAACTGACGCACCACCACCCCTACGTGCCGTATAATCCCTTAATTGTTTTAGTCTTGGCAGGTGTGAATGACATCTGCTGACCGATTAGCTCGGTGCGCGCACTAGGGGTCACGCATGTTAATGGACTGTGCAGTACTTAACCACCTTATGATTGGTCAGGTGAATGCAATTTAAGCTTGATCTCCGTTCGTACTGACACCCTTGGTCTGACGAAGCTTCTGTGACGGAAGCGAAACGTTACTAATAAACTACTCTCACCGATTCATTACAAACTTTATTTTTTCATGATTTTAATTTCCAATACCTTAATACATTTAGTTGGCTACCGGAAGGTTGGCAAAGAAAGATTTTACTTTTTGAACCGTTTAACAGAAATATACATAATTACTGTCCCAATACTTTCCAGAGTGCAAGATCTATATAGTCTTACTTGACACGTTAGTTCCGTTAGAGCGAAGTCTCAAACTGGTTGAGTTCTCGATTTGAACGTGCGTCAGTCAGGCACTTAAACTCTCATTAAACTTTAAGTAATTTTCCCAGCAATAGTGATATCGTGAATGTGGAAATACAACAAACAAGTGGAACGTCTACAAGCTACGCATTCCGATAAATTTTTAATTCAAGCAAACAGATTGGAGTCATCAAAATCTCATAGATGTAAACGAAAATTAATTAGTGTGCAAGTAACACAGATCGTTCGCTGTTAAAGGTTTCATGTGCTCAGAGGTTTTTCACTAAATTGAAAGAAATATAGCAGCAAATATACAAATTACTGTTACAAAATGTTGTAAAAAGTAATATTGTAACTTCACCTTTTCTGTTTTGAAAGTCTTCTTTTCACGCTGATAACTTCTGAGTTTCTTTTAGTATCGAATAGGAAATGGAAACACTTCTCACTTTTTGTAATTTTTCAATCAACAAGTTTTGTTTCATTTGTGATAGCATGGATTCTTCAAGTTTCTAAATTTCCAGGATTATATACTAACTGAACTTACCTTCATCAACGATTCAGTCCCTTCGTTTGAGCCATTGCGCGAGGCTGTCCCTAGCATGTCCAAATATCATTAAAGATTATCAAATATGAAATCCATAAATTTATATTAATGTAAGCTTCCATGCAGAAATGACTTTTTTGACGGCTAACATCTACGAAAAACTCGAACACCGGTCGAGGATTGTTTGGCCTCGTTGAGCGGAAAATGTTAGATTATTTTTATGACCATTCTATCTCGAATCAAGGTTAATAATAATGGCCAAATTTGTCCCATTACAATGATACTTACCGGAATAATGTCATATACTTGCATACAGACATTTCTGGGACTTTTGATTGTGTCCAACAGTTTTTACATATCTTGAAGCCGAGTAAATTTGCCATACTCGACTCAGACAGGCATCACTTGCAAGCAAGCAATGCGATCACAATTCCAAATTAAAACTGATTAAATAATTATCAGCCAGGAGATCACCTATTGTTTACTAAACTCTCCGGTATCCCGTCAGCAATAATCTTTATTTTATATTAGTGAGCACCGTATTTTATATTGGACAAACTAATTCTACATATTCTATGGACAACGATTCGCACTCTGGCTGATTGCTAACACTTGTCAGTTTCAATAATATCACATCACATTGATTTACAAGAATGGTATGAGGCAATGTACTCTCGACCAGTAAAACTGTCAATGATTTGTAATAAAGTGCCAATTGGAATATGCTCGGGGCCAATTGTTTGTTCATATAAATCTCCACAATCTGGCGCTCAGCACTTATGTGTATTTGAACCTTTCAATTACACTCTGTAGTGGTACGCCATCTGTAGGCACCATTCCAGTTGTTTCGCAGTATTTTTAGATGACTTAAGATGAATTCATCGAATAATATCCTAAAATGTATACCCAAATATAATCCTTGACATTATAACGAATACTATTCTTGAGTTTGAATATAAAGCTAATAAAGTAGTATAGTTGATCAAAAACGAATCTGCAAGATACTTAATACTATGACACACTTTTAGATGCAGTTAACGTTAGATCTAATCGTTTAACTCGAGGTCAATAGTAAAACTTGAAATATGGAGATCCCTCTTAAGTTTGAGGTTTGAGTCGGTTTTCGCTAGAACTCGGAAAACGTGATCACCAATGCTTATATTTTTAAAGATAAGGAAAGCCATCATTTGAGATGCTCACGTTGTTGTAGATAATGCTTAGTTTTCTCATTGCTGTTGCCTTCTTTCGGCCGATTTCGTGCATAAACGCATGTCTTGGGCATATGCTAAATTTCTACGCCAAAATGCGTGATCGACAAGACTGTACATTTCGGTTCGCATGTAACAACCTCATACGCAAGTACGAAGAAATGAGTCGTACAGAATCGATTAACAATGTGTTTCGACGAAGAAAGTCTTCTCGTTTCAATGGTAAAAGGAACGCAATCAAACACAGCTGTTCCTTCAATGAAGAAGAATGTTGACGGATATCTGTAAATTGATTGAAGATATACTTTTGTTTTATAACAAATTCATAAGTTTACATTCCCACACCTTTTATCAATCTGATAGACACGATCGGTTTCTCCATTTTCGTTTCAGTTTATTTACGGTACTCACTTTTATGTTTGAGCAAAGATTCTCTTACAACGGACAAATCACAAATATCCTCGTGAGCCAACTTGAGTTCCGTTTGTAATTCGTCAGCGCGGTTCTCATAATCACCAATCAATATCTGCAATGCACAAAGTTTATCTGATATTTAGAGTAGATTAATTGATTGAAGACCTTTATGGATGGGAGATTTATCGTGCTTGGTGATCAATCGAAATTCTGAACAAGTTTACTTGAAATTGGAATAAAATTGAGCCTAGAAGATATGATTTTGTTGAATATATCAATGGATTCGTTAAAATCCAAATTAATTAACATCGATTTCAAAATTATTCATGATGTTACTAGAAATTTTCAAATTATGAATTCCTGTAATGCTTGACGTGATTTGAAGAAAACTGTTTGTTTCTGAGACTTTTTTAGCAAACGTGATCTACCTTCACTTTTTCCCATGTAGGTCGATAAATGGAGATGGAAAGATTAATTTTTGTGCGTCTCAAAAATGAAGTGGATGAATGTCGAACAAAAGTAAATAATGCAACCGTGGGCTATGAGATAATGATTCGAATGAGGTATACTGTCCGCGCGTTAAGTAGATCCCTTTGCGTGCTCGTAGTTATTTGACCAATGAGAAAAACAAACATGCTCCGAATCGAGTCCATCAGTGAAACGTGAAATTTTGCTCGCGAACTAAAAAGCATGTTGATGCAAGAGCATATGGTGAGCATGTTCGCTGTTATCAAGGTTTTGCAAACAAAATATAGTAACCGAACGAGTTGTCATTATTCTCCTGCTGCAGTGTGTAGAAGCAAACCATTATGGCAGCTGTTTGATAACGGTTTGTTCACGACAGTAAACCTTTGCAAGACTAAATTTTTGGAAACCAAGAGAAAGCTATATTTGATAGCATATGCATAGCACATATCCTTATAACGCGTGCTTGATGTCAGTGGCAAAATTTGATTTGTTTATATTTATAGATGCATGAGATCGGGTTGACTGAAACATATTAACCTGTTTCATATTTAGTACAGAAGCGTTGTTTGCAAATGATTTTGAAGTCACATGACTGAACAATTAATGCTTCATCATCATGTATGTCTTAAGTGGCATATGCTCAACTTCACAATTTGCAGCACCAAGCTTCATATAGTTTATTTCGATGCACCCAATTCATCGACTTTATTTTCACTGTAACGTAGACCTATTTAGAAAGCGTTTCACATAAGGTTTCAACTTAAGCCGGATAATATTATGATAGCAATGTTGTGTTTTGTTAAAATGGTATGGTATGGTATGAAAGCACAAGCCTGATCCAGGCAAAGTGCCGCACAGTCAGAGACTGCACGTGGGCTAAGATGCTGTCAGGTTGCCCAGGCTTAGACAGATATGAGGGGGATTAAGGTTCGAAATGGTTTTGAAGTCTACTTTTCACAAGTTTTTGAAATTATTTTTCCCCAGCATCGATGCAGTAAGAGGTTATCCGATATGCGGTTCCTCGCTGGCTTCTCCGGAAGACGACTATTACAGAAAGATGGATATTCATAAAAGACGAGCAGATCGGTTCACAAAAATTCACCGAGCTGAACTTTGAACTTCTATACAGAGTCGAATGGCATCCCCGAAACTATTGTCATAGATCCCAGCGTCGAAACTTTCATGCGAATTTTGGACACTTATTTGTTCCAAAACGAACAAAGACAACCCCTGCGAATTAACTCATGGTAAGTATTCAACTAAGCTTGACACGACGTAAATAATTTTATTCCTTTTGGTGAACGAATATTTACTTTGGTATGGTAATGGTGAAGCTATGTGCTTTTGGGTCAATAAATATTTGAATCTTGAATATTGAATCATGCGTCAATGCATTCAACCCTTGAAAACATGAGCATATAATGTACTTTCTGCAACATTTCGCGTCCTCGAATTTGTTTTGTTCCGAACTGTAGAAAATCGTATAAAAATTGCTACTCAATTATTCATTAGTTAATAATTGTCGTGTTGGCCATTTTGTAAGAAAACTATCCGTTATCAAATAATGGCAGACAGATTGATTATGGTGCTCAACGAAAAGATTACACTTCATTATTACTATCTTATATAGTATAGATGTGCGTTGCTTCAGAATACTTTGAAAACGAATAATTGTAAATGATTTTAATTTCAAACGAATTTAATTTTGGAGTCGAATACTCGATTGAGTTCATTGGTAAGCGTTATAACGTTACGTTGGTTGTGGTGTAGCATGAGAATGCATCCTAATGTTTAGATGTCAGCTTTTACTGATGCAATAGAATGCAACTCGGAAACAAACGTCTTATTAAAATGGAACGATTATTTAATGCTGTTTATCAGCCATAATTTTAGTTTCGTTGTAAAGTTTTTGTATAAATTGACTACTTGCGTAGCCTAAGTAGTCATTAATCCAAGAGCGTTGTCTTTCAAGGAATTCGTATGATCTTAATCAGAATATTATTTAATAATAATAATGCATTTACGATATAAAATAGTCGTGTATTCACTAGATCACTTATAACATATCAATGTTTGCTTGCTTGTGAATAAGCGAGAGCTGGTTCATTCATATTCAATTTACTTTAAATTGTTAATTTATAAGATTTCTGCTGCTTACCTAGTTATATTTCATAGAGAGAGTAATCAATTCTCTGAGGTTCAGAAGATTGCACTCGGTATATGAATGTGTACCCAATTTATGATTCAAGTTTTTAATCGTCGATTCTGATAAATCAGCATAGTAATCAATTTTGTAGACTTTGAAGTGTACTAAATCTTATCTTAGCCAACATATCGAGAAGATAAAAATGCTGAGGATATCACACTGAAGAACGAAATATGACGCGAAATATACATAACCGTTATTTCTGTTATTATTTCCTATTTTCAGGAACAGGTTCGGTAAATATTAATCTACTATTCGTCTTTGGCTTGACAATCTGCATAAAATTAACTAATTTTTTGAACATTGGTCTTTATCATCACCAAGTGGATAAGCATGTCTTCAGCCCGGTAGACGGAAATACTGTAACTGATTTACGACTGGAATGGGAATTCTGGAAAGGCCACCCTCAAGGTAGAAAATGATAACCAACGAGATATAAAATCTTTTAATCTTGATCTGGAAGATCTAAACACCGATGGTGTTAGAGTAACTGAATATAGCTACAGATACAAGCGCTGAAGAATTATTGATTGTTTGCTGGTGATTACAGCAAACAGATTGTGCTGACAGTGCGCTAACAAGTACCAATTGCTTGACTGCCATACAACCAGGACATATTGAAAACTCTAGTAAAGATGGAGAATGGTGGAACATAAAATGATACTTAACTTGTAGCGTAGGCACAGACACACTGGAATAATGTGTCTACACCTTCAAGTAAGTGATCTCAACAAGTAGAGCGATGTTAGCATGACACGGCTTTCACTGCCACGCATCATAACAAGCTCTTCTCTCCACTACAATTGACAATAGACAAGATTAATCAAATAATTCAAGAAGATGTCTTCAACAAGATCTCCACTAAACATGATGTTGAGCCCTATGACCAAAACTAAATTTCGTTGTAATATTCGTAAGAGTGATTCGTAATCTAGCATCAAACAAGTTGGTCTTATAAAGCGCTTAAGATACTCAATGTTATGAACATATACACAATCTTGGTCTATCGCTTGAAGCCATCTAAAACTGAGTTTTCATGCGAGTAAAATGCTGCCTCATATCAACCATATTCAACAATGTATTCAACGCACTAACTTTGTTTACCATTTCCCTACTGTTTCATAAACTTGCTGTCGAAATCTTATGCGTAAAACAGCGATGAACCGGTGGTGAAAACGTTCTGCGATATTAATGCATGATCTATGAAGATCAAATTAAAATAGATTCGTAATATTCATTTTACAAATAGTTCACCTCAGGTGACTGAAAATTATTTTACGAACTATGAATGAATATAATTTTATTTTCTAAATATGTTCAAGACTAAATCAAAGCCTTGGACTTCGAACAACTTCATTCATGAAAGATCATTTAATATTCGATCATTTTCATTGCAATAATGCTAACCTTCATATCGTGGAGTTCGTGGGCGACAATCTCAAGATCCGCATCCTCTTCGAGACTGGTGGGCGACATAATTCTTCTTCCGTATGGGAAACGTCCACGGACGTTTTTGAACCCAGAGGTAACACGCGATGAAAATCGATTCCACACGTGACCCGTATGTGAACCCGCACTATTCACGCGACTCAGTTGTCGACGACATGGTTTGATGTACGCTTTTAGTCTCGTGTTGTGGAACAGAATGGTTGCTGTAAACTTTTGTATAAGGTGCTTTAAAGTTGAACTCTAAGAATAGAATCCATTTCTGTCCTACTAGTTTCGGCTTGTGTGTTTTTAACAACATTTTTTCGATCAGACACATCCGATGTAATTGGTGAATGAGCCACCGGTACAACAGGGTTAGTACCGTCTCCATTCTGCTAGAAGAGCATCGCCAAGCCATGGTTGCAAACATGAGCAGCAAGTGAATTTGAGTAGCTTGAAGTCTTACGACCGGTGTGGAGCTGTTCACACTCAGCTAGTATGGACAACACCATCAGTTTCTTCCTTATTGTTACAGTACAAGAATGGGCGATGCTCTTAGAACTTATAATCCACGGCTAGGTCAGAATGACACAGCCATCCTATTTAATCGGATTAATCCCCAGTTCATGCGCAAATGCAGTAAAACACGCACGCTTGCAAAACCTCAAATCCTATTTGGATGCCTTAAAGTATTTAACCGATCTGTAGTAGGCTTGTTAACATGCAAGCAACATTACACAAGGCGAATGATTAAATGTAAATCCAATATCAATCCAAAATTACTATCGATTCTTCCATGTACACCGAGAATGTGAATTTACTCAAGGCATACTTCCAAAAGGAATGTAAAAAGTTATATTTTGCCTCGATGTTCCCGTCCATTGGTTATCAGAGTCAATGTAAAGCGTGTTTAGACGTCTTTGAACGTCTTGCAATGTAAATTAACCATCTTTGGCAAAGTAGTCACGCTTCTTGCCTCACAAATTTTTTTATCGTGGATGCAATTAGGATTCTCGCTAAAAATATAAATGGTAAATTCTTATTAATGTCACCCTTTTTCTAATCCTATTTCTTCGGCTGTTGATAAAAACATTATGCTCACCTCGTGTGTAGCTACCAAATGCAAATATAAAATTGCGCGGACGGAAGACAGTTTAAGAACTTTGTTTGCTAGTCCTTTTAAGTTAATTAATCCCATTCATTCATTCAGGCCTCTCCGTGCCGGGTGGCACATGAGGCGAAGACAACTTCACGCCAGTGGTTGCGGTCTGTCGCTGCTTCCGTTGCCGTCTGCACCGTGAATCCTTGTGGATGTAGTTCACGTTCCAACGTTCTGTGCCAAGTTTCCTTGGGCCGTCCCCTTTTTCGTTTACCTTGCGGATGCCAGTGCATGGCTACTTTCTTATGCGAACTGGGATCCATCCTGCAGACATGACCGAACCACGGATCTGTTGTCATCGTTTCCGTAGCAATGTAGGTTTTACGGGATAGGGTTGCTAGCCCTAAGCCCAACCCTCCTCCTTTCTCAGACGGGCTTGGGACCGTCCTTGGTGGAGTTAATTAATCCCATAGTGTACTTTATTCCTTTATGTCATTTAGTTTCATTTGCATTTGTAACACCAGGTGAGTTGCGTTTAATGTGACAACATTGTTGTTGTGAGATTCACCGTTAGCAAAACTATCCCTAAAATTAGCATGCATCGCTGAAGCATATAAAGGATCCAAGCTACGGGTACACTAACCTGAAAATGACTCTGATAACATTTACAAAAAACAACATTCGTGAGAATCTGGGATATTTGTGGACCGATTTTGTAAATATTCTTTGAGATAGACAAATTATATATTGCATAATCAATTCCTAGATACCAAGAGTTTCGGGACGGAGTCAATCGGAATCTGCGATCCAAAATATATTGATATCAATTTGTTCTTGGCAACATCTTTTAATGAACTGTGTTACACACGAACAGCTAGTTTTCCAACTCCATGGTGTTCGGAAATTTATTTTACCAAATTTTTCATTGAAATGATGGTCTCAAATAGATATCTTGCTTCTTGACCGTCAACATCACAAAGCGTCAAAACTGACGGTTAAGATTTGCAATCTGGCACGGGTTATGCGAGTTGGACAACCGAGTCAGAGGATTCTCATGGAATCTTAGACCTTCTGGCTCTTACATGCAACATCTTAAATACTAGTTCCCAAGCACTGGGAAATCTTTTCCAATGTCAAGCAAGATATTCCAAATTCCAGAAGGAAGAAACCGCCATACGTAATATTTTTCGGAATGAGTTTTTTAATTTCACCATAATATGAATAAATACTCTCGACGTTGATCTAACACACTGACATTGCAACGAGTTGCTATAATCTAAATGTGGCAGAAAAATCCTTCATATTGCTAGTATATTTGTTGTTCCAAAGCTATTCTTATCACAATATACTCATTTTAAGAATTCTCACGCGTCTAGATTTGATAAATATCCTAAACTTGTCATCGGTGTTCATGAATCGTAACCGAATCCGACTTATTTTGATAAATTCTTATTGAATTGGTGTTTATGTTCGAATCAAGCGACAGAATATACACCCTAACGCAATTTACTTAATTGCCTCGAGCAAGCGTGTGCGGTTGCTTAGTCATCGAAACTTTACGAATGACGGATTTGGCGCCGAAAGTATCAATTTCGAGGCTTCGCCGCAAGAATAATTTTCAAATAGGAAAATTCTGTCAAAATGTCTAGTAGCTTTTTATAATTAAGTCGTATCTCTCTATGATGAGATTTGATGAGAAACACATCAGAAATCATGAAATGTTTGAAGCAGTGTTTGTAATCGTTACGAGCAAGCAATTTGTGATAGCGATTAATTCAAACGAGTATTTTTTACTAGAATTTAATTAACGTGCATCTAATGATTAGTAGAATGTAGATGGATTTAACTATAATTTATAGAGTTCGAAATATAAAATAATATTAGAATTACGGATTTCTGTAATAATATACATCAACTCAAATTTGGAACCACTTAGTATATATGCTTGAACCGACTAATGACTTAGTACGTTCAAGGGTATGATATTTCTTATGCACAAAAATGCTCATTTGCATGCATTTCCATCAAACACGCCAAGACCGGTTATTCAGTTAGGGACAGTACGATCGGGATCAACATGCGCTAGATATATTTGATATTTCGTATGGTTTTTTCCCACTTTCAGATAAAACTTGATTGATCTGAATACCATGCGTAGTGCAAATGAAATTTGAAGCCATTTTTGTGTTGGGTTACGGAAACAGAAGTCAAAATTGGTGTACCTACTAAAATTCATACGGCTAATTTCTGTTTTCATGCAGTTTGTACATAAAATCAGGCATAATATATATCAACGTTCATAAATGTGACGTAGAACAGTAACCGAATAAATTATTAATTTTATCCTCTGATGCTAAACATCGAACCACGAAGGCACTTCTTCAACCAATAGGTTAATTGGCAGATAATTCGGACATTCAGACCGAAAATAAAACATTCGCAATGAAACAATATTATACCCATACTCAGTGTCCTAGTTGATTAAATTTATACACGATAAATGACTGAATAATGAAAGTGAGAGGAACTCAGTAGCCACTATATGACTTAATTGATGAGGTTAGCCTTTGAAACCCTTGTTATTCGCGTTTAGTAAAACAAAGACGGTGTGTACAAAAGAATTAAGCATTGGTTACGGGCAGGCTTTTGGCTTAGTGCGGGTTTTAACATCATTCTATCTTTCAAATAGTCCATTTCGCGGCGCCAGTTGGATTTATACATGCGCGTTGATCGAATTACATGTTTTTGGTACTCTATATTTCCGGCATTAAAACTCCGGAAACGTTTAAAAACTCAGAATGATGTCTTAATTGCACTATGGGGAAAATGCTAACTTTATTAGTCATGTTAGCAGTGTAAAGTAATTTGAAACGGGTTGGAGAATACATAACAATCAGAATTTAGATCTGAAATTGAATTAAGCAAGGAGCACAACAACTTATCATCAATTGATTTTGAAATAATTCAACAAAACGAAACAAGCTCACTGAACCTGATCTTACTGTCTCCACCTGATTACGGCAAACAGCCAGAAACCGGTAGTGGAGTGTAAGGGATGGGGACGTGAGCACCACAATACATTGAAGTTCACATTAAGTTCATTCAAGTATAAACGCACACCCATATGAAATTAATGTGACATCTCGTATCATGATTTATGAGATCATGAATCAGAAGATTTGGCTGAAAATTATGCCTCGGTAAATGGAGTTAGAGTAAAAGGATCGCGAGCAATCAGACGTTAATTTTTAGTCATATTAGCTAGAATATTTTTCCATTCTATTGATTGTGAATGCGTGCTGAATATAAAAATCCTGAAATATGCGCGACCACAGTAGATATGGAGAAAACCTTTTACATTGTGGAGAGTAACGTTTTATTTTTCACGTTTACTATCTGTCTACCTATTTTTGATCTTAAACCTTTTCTTAGAATGAACCTAGCTATTCGGTCTAAGAGCAAGAGGCTATTGTTAAAGCTTCTGAGATGGTAAAGTTATTTTCAAGGTTATTCAATGTACACAATAAGGTGAAAAGCTTTGAGCCTAACGATAATTACAGGATTGTGAAAATTGAAATGCCAGTAACGAGAAATATACACTGATAAATTGGGTAGAATGGTGTATAAGGACTAGAGAATGAATGTTTAGATTTAATTTTGTCCAATTTAGTTTTAAATTAATGTAAGTACGTAAGTAATTCATGTTAAATAATTAACGTTCAATGGTAAACTGCCCCAAGTAAAACCAACACGTAAAAATAAAAATACCGTCAGAAGTTTAGGCGAGAATGGGGTATCAACAGCGTTTTTATGGGTCCGATAGTTCCGCGTCTTTTCGCGTGAAAAATCCTTTTACGGGATCGTTTGCGGTAGGGAAGTTTAAAGTTAATTTTCGTAGCCATGACTATTTTAATAATGTTCTAACTTTATTTTGTTGTTTTACCGTTTTCTATATGTATTTGTTTCAACTGCCGAAATAATTAGTGATATATATATATGTTCGTTTCATTTGAAATAGTTTGTTGTATTCATGTTATTTCTATTTGTTATGTGCAAGTTTTTACAGCTTGTGACCTTGAATAATATATACATTTGAATCCAATCCGCGTGGATTTTTCTCTCTAGCTATGACTGAGTTGATTGTGTAAGAACCTGTTGGTAACTGCCTGGATTGACTGCTGTGAATTTTTGAAACTGTGAAAATCATTAACGCTTACAGATACAAATCAAATTTGGCAAGCCAAAAGGTTTATTCATTAATCGATTCATTATTCATTCTGAACCTTATCTCGGAGGATTCAGTCAACCTTATTTGTTGATTATTTTTCGGTCTCGAAAGCTTCAATCCGCGGAGAACCAGTAATCGACATTTCTATTTTATTATTTCATATAATATTGAAGCTACCATTACTAAATATTATTACCGCTGCTATTTGGTGAGGCGTTAACTACAAACTACTGATCACGTTCCAGACACTCATTCACATAGTGATTTTCATTCTTTTTTTAATATCAATATTTATAATGTGTGATTTTGAAAATAATTTTTCCTGAATTGTTAATTTACCCCGTCTTAGTATTTTGAATCCCCTTCTAAGGTTTCGTAAAGTCGAGGCCATTTTTCGAAGACGAAACATTATATTTCAGCTAGCCATGTGCTCCAAAAAGACATCTTACTCCTGGATCGCATATACCGGAGAGCTTCTAAGCTTGTCATTGGTCTCGAAAATATGTCATTCGCCAGGCGACTCAGGCAACTGGAAATGAGTACACTTGCACAAAGGAGAATGCGAGGTGATCTCATCCTCGCATACAAAATACTAACTACTGTTTCCCACCCCCTGGATATATTATTCCACCTTTGAACTTCCAGCAACAGCCGTGGCCATGGTTGCAAGTTGGAAATACCACATTCCAAACGGAACTGCGGCAGGTATTTTTATTCCGTACGTGTGTGCTTTGCTTGGAATTCCCTACCTTCCGATTTGGTAAGCTCAAACAGCTTATCTATATTCAAATCAAAACTTGACGATTATATGAGAGCTAATCCGAATTTTTTCCCAAACTATTAATAAGATATCATTGTCCCATTGATTTAGATTTTATTTATACTTATATATATACATTTGTACCTATGTTTCCACCCTGTGGTTATTGTAAAGTTAATTGTACCTATGTTTCCACCCTGTGGTTATTGTAAAGTTAATTGCTTTTTCAACCATAAATCTTGAATCTTGAATCTTGAATCTTGAATCAATCATCCCAAATCAATGATGCAGCTCGTGTATCTTGAACTGGAATCTCCAAGCAACGAAAGATCGATAAATTATTCTCTCAGATTAAATTCGACGACAGAAAGCCTATCCAACTTTTACGATACATTCGACAACAAATTCGTAATAAAGGATTCAAAGATTTATGGTTAAAAAGTTATTACTTTAAAACACCACGGGATTACGGTATAAATTGAAATGTATAAAATATAATAGTCTAAAAGGAATCAAGAATATCAAATGTAAGACTTACGAATGATATTCCTTTTCATGTGTAAGTCCAATTTCACTTTTACACACCGCCAAGCAATGAGAGTTCACCACATGTTTGGACAGGGAATTCCAAAGAAATATGTCACGTACGGTGCAAAATGGCACCGACAATGAACAATGGGTACTTTTTGCGAAATCTGGTTGAAAAACAAAATGTGAAACATCCAACAAATTCTCGCTGCACTGAACCGTGACTGGCTAGTTTTTAAATGTTCGCACGCAATTTTCTATGCTCTTTGCTCGCGTTATCTTTTTGTCCCACCTGCTGTATTTAGGCATTTCGTTATTTTCGTGTATTGTTCTTAACTTTTTCCATGAAACCCTTATGAATTCCCCAGACCACTTGATAAGCATTTCCTGATGATCAAAAAATGCATTAAGGTTTTCACAGCTGAGCTATGCATCTACTTATTAATTCCAGATATGATTGTCAATCGACAGGTTCGTGAATTTCACAAAGTGATCAGAGTCATTTCGTTCGATTATACACACCCACTACATTTGAGCTACATAGATTGCAAGTCTTTTTCATCTACGCGCATATAATTTCTCATCCCTTATTCTAGGACCTGAAAATTCAGGTATTCGTTTGCTCTTTAACATGCCAGCTATTTGATTGATCAATCGGAGGCAGCGACTGACAGTGTAAATTTTGTGATTAATCATTAACGTAACCATGTTTATGTATAGATAGCATAATGATTTTGTTAAATTGATATTATTGCATAAATTCATGCACATACATAAAGCAATTTTCTTCTCTTTCTTATTCTTCGAATTGAAGTAAGTGAATATTAAGATAACAAAGATACCAATGATTTAGGCTTTTTGTAGCTAATATGATGTCTCAAACGGTTCATAAACGACGCTCCGATAAAATAAGTGAAATGATGTTATGCACAAAGACTTTTAATGAAGAACACATGATGTACTCAAAATGACATACAAATAATATCAACAAATAAAATTTTAATTTGAGCATCTGACGAAAACATCATTTAACAGAGATATGTTGCTGCAAATGAGATGAGTCCTCACAATAAAGAAGATCTAGTTGGCAATGAAATGGAAAACATTTTTCTCGAGTAGTTGATTGTGATTAAGGTTCCTTCAATCTCTTATTTATTAAGACAAAGACATTAATAAAAATGGAATTAATAGTTTAACGGATAGAGGAAGCAACTATCTTAGCCCTGGTCTATGTTTTAAGAAGACGTATACTTTTCAATATCCAATGATGATACTGAGATTTGGGAGATATCGAGTAGGTCATAAATGGTCTAAATGATGAGAATTTTCTCTGAAATATAGTAAGTGTCATCTGCTGTTCACTGCAGTTGACATAATTACAAAAGAATAAAGTGCGTTGTTGGAAAACGGTATGTGATTGTTTAATAGTACTTAATCGCTACAGTTATATATTATATTCCGTAATAGTTTTGCTGATATTTCCTATTATACTATTATTATCATATACAGTGAGACGCCTGTTTCGAAACAACATCATCTACGCAAAATTCTTAAAAAACAATCGCTCTGTTTATTGAAATCAAATCATTTGTATCATTCTAAGTAAACCACGTAATTTTCAATTCAAATGAAATGAAATTCAAAAAAATAATTATTTTTGCTATCCATGTCTGCAATTCTTTCAATGTCAAAGAGTACTTGAGTAGCGCTAATTCTGAGAGTTTGGCGCTTTGTATTGGTATTCTTCTGTTCTATACAAACACTTGTATCATTTGAATTAAACAAGCTAAACTAATCTGTAGAGTTGACAACACCCGCTTCAAAATTGTGGGTGCCACAAAATCATCGTTTTCGCATGATGCTGTATACCGGCTGTGATTGCTGACAGGTTTAGCGCCAAATGAAGCGATCAACTCCACTGGTAAGCTGGCAGAATGGGCACTGCTTTTTATCGATCATGCTATTTGTTTTGCGGAAAATATTTCTCGTTCTACGACGAACGCGTAGATAATATATGCCTTGTTTCCAAGGTTGTCACGGCCGGGGTGGCAGTGGCGATGAGTTCCCACTGTCTATAAAATGCTTCCATATGGCGTGAGTCTCGGACAGCCTCTGACAACCAAAGTCCAGCTCCTGGCATGCACGTGGCGGAACTGGTTCTATTGACAGGAGAAGAGGCGACAGCGGATGACTGGCGCCTCAAAACCAGTTTGCTCTGGGCAGATGGAGCCAGTCAGCCTGGGAGGGCAGTTCATCTAAGTGAAGGAAAACCCCGATTCCAAACCTCCGCTGCCTTGCGGCATATCCGATTGCGGGAAAGGCTTTAGGAGTAAACCCGGAGGAAAAATTCATACTGCCTTGCAGGTTGCACCTGGTCGTGCAAAGGCTAGAGAGGTGTACTCGAACAATCGCCGAGGCACTTCAAAAGAGGCGCAAGAACCCTCAAAATGGTCACCGACTCTCGCGAAGGAAAAAAAACAGCTGCCTAGCGGAAAGACTTTTGAGTCAAAGGCTCCGGGTGGTGTCCCCTAAGCTAACCCCCTACTTCGGCCTTGGCAATCTGGGTAGTATGTCGCCTTCAACAAGAACCATGGAACCTACTTCAACCACTACTTGCTGCCCAAACTATATTCGCTACATTACATCACACGCCCCTCATTACACACAAGAAATGGATCTCGTCAAGATTGCAAACGAAAGAAATCAGTGGCGAGAATCCTGCCGTTCTTGTGTTCCCGTTTATCAGTGACCCTCCCTCTTTTCTTTATTCCGAAAAAAAGACAAAAAGATCAAAAACGGCATGTGTAAACAGACAAAAATTCCCCTTTTTCCCTTTTTCCCGTCATCATGTACCCTCTTCATGGTTTACTTGTTGGCACATCGTCTGTAAAGACTTGTGTAATAATAATAACAATAATAATAATATACGACTTGCTCATGCATGGATGCACAAGTATAGTAATAAGCTGCTTCTGCCGTAGCCCGAACACTCGTTTGGAAGGAGATGCACTTTTGCAAATTAAGCTTTTGTCTCTTTTGACTACGTGTTGTAATCTTCGGTGATTTCAATCACCCCAATTACAAATAGAAGTACCAAACTTTGCATTTGTCGCTAATGAATTACTGGACTGGCTACACTCCCCATGGACTTCATCAACACTTAAACGAACCAACTAGATTTCGCGAGTGTTAACCCCTATAAACTCTTGACTTAGTTTTCTAGACGGATGCAAACGTTAACGAAATATTGTCTTCCTGACAGAGTTAGTAAAAAACAACAAGTAGTGTAAGCATGCAAGTTAATCTTGTCTTTTGGTAAACCCAAACTTGAGCTATCTCGATGCTTTCATAGGATCGATCCCTCAGCCTTACTGCAGGCTGCAGCGCTACTTTCATGGCAAAACATTGAACATGTGGATCAGAGTTGGGACCAGATGGGAACAACATCGATCAACTTCATGATCCATTCGATCCTTTGGCGCCCGTTCTCAAAATGTGTAAACCTCAATGGTGGTCAGCCTCTATCTCTCGTAGCCTACGTCAATGCGAATCAACATGGAGGTGTTACAAGCTTGCTCCTTCCTTTTAAACTTGGGCCCGTTACAGTGAATCCCACAAAACCGCAGTTTCCAAGATACGTGCATCAAAACTTCTTTTCAACACGAGAATCTGATGGCTGAACACGAGGAGTAGGTGACTCAAGTAAACACCATGGCTCTGCCGTCTTTGCAAGCTTAGAAAATACTCGCTTGTTTTACTTGCAATTATAAATCATGCAACGTCGAGATGTCAACACGTAAATCTCCGCGTCATCACTTCAATTTCCGCTCATTGAACGCCATCTGTGCAGCAAGCTTGCAATCGAAGTACACAATTTTTAGCGTATATGGGCCAACCTACAATGAAACCCGATAACGTCCAACTACTAGTGATCATACTTCTAGCTCCGAGATAAGCTGCTGTGATTCCAAAATTTTGAGAAGATCCATTAGACAGACCACACTTCGTTTGGACTGGAGACCAGCGGATGTGGTGCCTATCGATAAGAGGGAGGTTGTTGGGTGAACAATTACTGTCCTGTTAGCCTCACAATTGTACACTGCAATGTTATGAAAAGGCTGATCCGCGACATAATCTGTGGATAGCTTAACAAACATTCTCTATTGTATACGGCACAACACGGATGTAAGAGACATGTTAAGTGTTATGTAGCTTTGAAATTCTTCTTTATCCTTTCTTCTTTCGACTTTTATACAATACTGTTTTTGTGACTTGAATTTGGTTTGTTTATTTTTTCTTTAGAATTCAGAACTTAAACCTTCCTTTTTGTAATTGTCTTATTAAAAATCTTCTGTTCAAATATTTGGTGAAACTTTTATTTTAATTCATTGTTTTTGCTATTGTCGGTCATTGTTGCTGAATTTGGTTGCCATTTTTGGGCACCAATATTTTGCTTGATTTTGGACCCCAATTTGGGTGTCATTTTTGTCTATCACGGATAAGTTGGACCACATTTTGCTATTTTTCCCTTGTTATTATTAATTTGGCAGTCTATCATGTCAGCATTGTCTGAAATTATTGTTGTCATTTGGAACATTTGAGCATTTTTGGCTCACATCATTTGTAGAACCCGGTTCGGTTGAGGTTTTTCTTATTAGTAATACCGTAGTAAATCCGAATTGTTGTTTTGAATTGTCGAAATAAAAAACGGGTGATCTACGCGATAACCAACGATTGTAGTCGATACAGTACTCAACTAGGTTTCTTCTATTCGAAGAAAAATAACTTTGAATTGTTCAATTAATAACGGTCAATTTCGATCGCATACATATTTGAACGTGCCGCTATTCTCTTCAGTTTCAATCTTGTATTTGTCTGATTTGAAGAAAATACTCTTTTTGGTTCGTTGAAATCGGAGCATTATTCAACTTGGTCGACCCACTGCTCAGCTTCGACCTCAGAATTGCGTCTTAGAGTAAATCTGTTCAAATTCGAACATTGAAGGTCGATCCTTTTCAAGATTTTGTTGAACACCTGGTGACGTTCATTTGGGACCCTCTTTGAATGCTTGCGTGCTGTGCGGTCGCATAATTCTGTGCTTCTGCATTTTTGGATCTACTTCACTTCCATCCCGTCCTATCTGGATATTTTTTTACCTCTTTGGATTCCTCTTAACACAAGCATGGTGTTCATACCATTTTCGGAGGTAGAACAAGCAATTTTAGAAAAATCAGTTTTCTACATTTTGAACCAAACTAGACCTACACGGGCAAGTTTGTGAGCAACACTTAATAGTGGATTGACTTTGCCAACATTCGAAAGAGCTCGCTTTCCCATTTCGCTTGACACATTGGACCGGAAAATCGGATCCAATCTGAAGGAGCTACGACGAAATTCGTTACCCACGTTTCCTGTGGCGAGATTATTCATTCACTCACTTCAAAGAACCTTAAATCCGCTTCGGACCCGACTTCGCTTCATACGAGCCGACGCGCGCACACTTATTTACCACACAGATCGATCGAAAAATCTTTTCACCCAGGCGTCATGACCTTACGAGCGAAGCCCAGTGATGGCGGTGACGTGTGCAAAATTTGTCGAAAGGCGGTAAGTCACAATGCCCGACACGTTAGTTGTTTTATTTGTCACCATAAAGTTCATATGAAGTGTGACGTTAAGCTGACTGCTGATGCTATTGCAATTGTCAATAAAGATGAAATGCCAGGAGTATGTTATATCTATCATGTATGCAGAATTAAACCTAGAAACTGTACAAAGACGACTGCGAGCTAACGGACTGAAACTAATTTTGGGATGTGGAATTTAGAGGACCGCATACAGAAAATTGAAGGTTTGTTAAATGACTCATTGATTAGCAAACTGAAGCCTAGGCTTGAGCGTGAAAATCGTGTTTCATCTCCGTTTCTAAGAAGGCAGGAAGGCAAAAAAATGCGATGATGAACATACAAGCATTCGACCTAGCAATTCAGAACAACTATGATCCGCGTGCTTTGTAAAGGTCTGAAACAAATTCAACACAATCCGCTAATAAAAAGCGAGCCGTTAAACAACCAACTGATCCCGAAACAGATAATGCTTTGGAGAAACGAAATAACATCTCCACCAATCGTAAGGCACACTCTTTGAGTGTTATTTGTACTGACGTTCCTGAGCCTGAATGCCCTCTCTTCAAAGACCGCCAAAGGCACGATGAAGAAAAATGGAAGGAACTGTGTGAACTTATGAAACTTGGAACTGTAGTGACGTTAGCATTGACTCGTTTAACTAGACGGCGTGATTCACCTCATCGGGATGAACCCAGACTGTTGAGGGTTAACTTAGAAGATGAGCGTGACTCGGAAGACTTACTACTAAATTCTTACCTACTTGGGTCTACCAATTCACTAAATATTCGTATTCATGCTGATATTCCATGGTCCGAAAGGAGCAACAATACATACGACAAAAGAAAGTCATCTAATCGCAATCTCATCATCCTCGGAGTTCTAGAACTGGCAGGCAATCCTGAGAATAACGAGCGAGATGAGCATGACTGCAGGCAATGAAGTTTTCTGGCTGATACCATTTTCGTCGAAAACGCCGTTGTGGTGAATACTTTCAGACTGCCTTCCTCAGCAAACTACAAAGGTAATGGGCCACGTCCACTGAAAAAACTTCCTAATGAGTACTGTGGTTGATACTGTACGTTCCAACTGGGGATAATGGAAACACGAAATCCCAAAAGGTTAATCCTTAGAGATTACATAAATACTGATATAAATGCAGCCCACTCTGCATTAAATACTGTTCGGATTGATGAAGCCTCATCCCCTGAACCGAGAAATAAGTCTTCAGCTGGGACACAAAATCAGCAATCAAACGCAAAACCACCCCAAATGACTCCCGAGAGTGGACTGAAGCCAGATAAAGAAATCGTTTTTGGTCAAAAAAGGATTCGATTTGTGCCTCTCAACCTGAAACGACCGATATGCTACTTAACTTGTCAAAAAACAGGAAATTGTTGACTCCTCCGGAGTCAGCGTGTCAATGACGGTTTTCTCAGATTATGTCATCACACGACACCATCCATCTTTGCTCACCGAAACTGTTCTTGAATGCCTCTATACCAATGCGTAATGCTTGATTAACAAATTTGCCGAACTTGTTGCTTGGTGTGAGACTAAACGACCTCAACTGATTTCAATTACCGAAACTTGGCTGAACCCGGAAATCCACGATTGTGAGTTAGAGATTTCTGGCATGTCACTACTCCGCCAAGACCGTGCGTCACGTGGAGAAGGTGTGGCACTCCATTAAGATCAGAGACACAAGTGCCAAAAACTGACGGATTCCGACTTGGTGCTTTAGGACACGCTATGGTGTTTTTTGACAACGACTACAGGCGAAGATTGCACGATCGGCGTAATTTATCGTCCACCATCAGCCCCGGAAGTGTATAATACGAATCTATTCACAAGCTACGATTGATTGTCTGGGGATATCATACCGGAATCTTGATCATGGAAGACTTTAATCTGCCTAACTTGCTATAGACCAACAAAATTTTTCAAACCTCCAATGCTGCCATCTTTCAGCAGCTGTTCGACGAAATTCCCTTGTATAATCACGTTGAAAGCAATACAAGATACAGACTGGTAGATATGCCTTCAATGCTCGATCTGATCTTGACAACTAAAGACGACTCCGTCGAAAACATTAAATACGATTGTCCGCTAGGTTTGAGCGACCATTTGGTCTTGAATTTTGACTACCTATGTCGAGCAAAGCGAACAAACGATACAACAAAAATCATCAGAAAGGAATGCCTACCTAAATTATCAAACGCCCTAAGTTTGATTAGCGATTGGCAAATTGAAGGCCTCGGAGTAAATGAGTAGTGGTCTAGCATTTTGACTAAGCTTAACCGGGAAATCAACTCAAACTCAGCATTCGTACGAAAACAGTGTGGAAACGCATTTGAATTTAAAATCCGCAGTCGCACTCGGAAATGGATTAAACTGCGAAATATGGCTTGGAGAAACCATCACCGGTCAACCACCGATGCCACATGGGATACCGTTCGAAAACTAAGAAATCAGGTCATTAAACTTATTGCTGAAGACAAAATGCAGTATCAAGCTGACATAATGTCTAAAATGAAACGGAATCCCAAGCTTCTTTACCAGATTGTGCACAAGCAGTGTTCAGTGAAACCAGGAGTTGCGGCCTCGCGGAGTCCTCTGGAATGATCAAAAATGCAGCTGACACCGTGGATGTTCTGGTAAATTATTATGTTACAGTATTTTGTCCAAAGGAAAGCGTGGATATACAAATGGATCCAGAAATAACGCATCCTCTACCATTGGACACAATAACCATTACCAAGGAAGAGGTGCTGGGAGCTCTACTATCGTTGAATCCCAGAAAATCCCCTGGTTATGATAAAATAACCCCAAATATACTCAATCATTGTGCACAATCTCTATGCGGACCTCTGATTCAGTTTTTCTGAGAATCGCTGTCGCAAATTGTCATACCGACTGAATGGAAATCTGGTATAATCTCTCTGATTTTCAAAGGCTTTCGGAGCCCGCAAATTACAGACCTGTTACCTTGTTTTCTGCCGTATCCAAGGTGCTCGAAAGCATAGTGGCAAACAAACTGAGCAAATACCTTGAGGAATATAAGCTATTATCGGGATCGCAATACGGTTTTAGAAGGGGATACTCCTACCTTACTAACCTTCTCCTTACCCTTGACGACTGGGCTCGAGCAGTAGATGATGGGGATACCATCCATGTATGTTACCTTGATATGTCGAAAGCATTTGACCGTGTTAACCACAGTATTCTCTTGCAGAAGATGGAACGTTGTGGTATCACTGGCAGACTATTAGCCTGGTTATAAAATTACCTGACTGATCGGCTCGTTCAAGTCTCTGTGGACGGTGCTCTATCGAAGTCGGTAGCGGTGACAAGTGAGTTGCCTCAGGGATCCGTCCTCGGACCAATCCTCTTCGCGCTTTATGCCAATGACATGCCGGCTCTCATCGAATGTAACATCGTACTGTTCGCGGATTATATAAAAGTGTGGTCGAAGATAAGTAAGAAGGAAGACTGCGAACTTCTCCAGAAGGATCTGAAAAACCTTCAGGCTTTGTCCCTAAAATATCGCATATTTTTCAATTTTCGAAAGTGTCACATGTTAAACATTGGCTAATATGTGGAGTTCCAGTATTTTCTTGGAACACACAGCCTCTCGTGGACAATGGAACAAAAGGACTTGGGTGTGTTTATAAGCACCACCCTAGGAATGTCGAGCCACCGCAACTACGTCTATCGCAATACGTCACAGAAAATGCCACTCCTAAAGAGAATTTTCTGTAGGTTCTCTAAACAGACAATTCCCTGCATTATAAATACGTACATCAGACCCACGATGGAATATGCAGTTCAAGCATGGTCGCCATGGCTTAAAAAAGATGTTGCGACTTTGCAACGAATATATAATCGAGCTAGCAAACTTGTCACCGGGCTCAGCCGAAAACCCTACAATGAGCGAATCAAAACGCTCAATTTATTTGATTATCCACGTCGTCGTCTTCGAGGGGATTTGATGCATGTTTACAATATTTTGAATACCGAAAATCACCCTCTACAATACTTTTTGAATCTACGGAGCTCGCACATTTACTCTAACTGTCCCTCACTTGAAAATCAACTGCAGACGACATTTTTTGCCGTGCGAGTTTGTTTTACTTGAAACAATCTGCCAGACAATGTTTCAAACTCACCAAATCAGCAAACTTTCAATAGAAGCATTGATGCCTTTTTGACCCTAAACCCATGCATCGAAGAAAACTATACATTTTAACACCATGCATCTACATTTGTTATCCCATCAATCGGAATCAATTTCTGTCCTTTGGATTTTTAAATTGATTCTTGAACTGCTCGGTAAGCAAACTAATCTAATATTTGCTTGTTATTTTATTCCTTGTTGCCATATTACTCTGTGGTTTTTTGTAAAGCTATATGCTTTTTAGACCATTTAAATTGAATTGAATTGAATTGAATTTATTTTGTGCTTTAATATCTACACATTGTAAATCTATGATGCCTGAACATTTAGCGAGGTTAGTATGTGGTGCGGTTCTGAACCTAAAAGATAGTCACAATGGTGCACACGATTTTGATTCTTCATCAGTTGGTAGACATGGACTCGATTGTAACTGTACACCTTCTAAACGGGAACCTAAATTGGAGAAAGATTTAGCGATTGCTCATGCTACAATCTTTAAGATAACTCAGTGCATCAGTCATAGACGAACATCAGGCCTGCCTTGTCTTGTGGCCGACTCAGTTTTAGATGAGTTATTCGAGGAGGCTTAGCGATTGATCGGCCAGTCAGAAGACTTCGCGATTCTTACTTCGCCAATGCTTAAATGTCAAGTTGCCCTCACTTTGGAGTATATTGTGCATATTTTACCCTCTTCATTCGAGCAACAGTGGGCTGATCTGAAGGACGCTAACTCCTGCGAAGTATTGGACGTTACGTTTCAGCAAATCACAAAATTTGTGTTGCGTCGACCCCGTATTGATTGGAGCAGATTTGGTCAGGTGTGCAGATATTGGATAAATGATTCTATAGCAGGGCATGTTGGCCTCGTCAATTGTCAAGAAATTATTTTTGTTGATGTAAAATTGAAGGATGTTGACGATTCTGTTATCGGTTGTGCTCAGGAAGCGGAGTTACCTGACACTGAATTAGCTCAGTGAGATTTTGTGACTGAATTTCCCGACATTAATTCGGATTAGATGGAGAGCAAGCCTGGCTCACCTGACACCAAATCAGCCGAAATGGGGGCGACAGATGGTCAGCATGACAATCCATATAATTGGCGCAAGCCGTTCTGTTGTATACCTGATGAGCCATTTGTGTTACGAACCCCGGATAAACTAATATTATTTTACAGATTACAGTTGTTTAGATGGCGTAAGATGTCGCTATTTCAGGATGAAATACACAAAGCTCGTTTGGGTGGGATTGCAGGCATTAGCTTCTTGTAGGGGACGGTGACAGAACCGGAGGACGTGGTAAGTCTTTGTCTAGCAAACTTTTTCCCTATGAAAAGCCACAGGTGTCCAGTGATGGTGATGCGACGTGGAGTGTGCGACTCACCACTAAATATAGTCACTTGCTTAATTCCATTGTGCTTTTTGTATGCTTTATGGATTGTAGGTTGCAGACACATTAGCTAAGTTGATTACACAATTCGAATCCATGGAAGAATTTGGTGGAAGTTGTAAGAGACATGTTAAGTGTTATGTAGCTTTGAAATTCTTCTTTTTCCTTTCTACTTTCGACTTTTATAAAATACTGTTTTTGTGACTTGAATTTGGTTTGTTTATTTTTTCTTTAGAATTCAGAACTCAAAATTTGTTTTTTGTAATTATCCTATTAAAATCTTCTGTTCACATATTTGGTGTAACTTTTGTTTTAATTCATTGTTTTTGCCATTGTCGTCATTGTTGCTGAATTTGGTTGCCATTTTGAGCACTAATATTTTGCTTGATTTTGGACGCCAATTTGGGTGTCATTTTTGTTTATCACTGAAAAGTTGGACCACATTTTGCTAATTTTATCCCTGGTTATTAATAATTTGGTAGTATATTTTTTCAGCATTTTCTGAAATTATTGTTGTTATTTGGAACATTTGAGAATTGTTGGCTCACATCATTTGTACAACCAGGTACAGTTGAGGTTTTTCCATTGTTGTTGTCTATTAATCTTGTTAATAGTACCGTAGTAAATCCGAATTGTTGTTTTGAATTGTTGAAATGAGAAACGGGTGGTCTACGCGTTAACCGAAAACATCAGTCGATACAATGGATTCCTAGAACGTATGTCATGTTCGCTGTGCTTTTTAAACGAGGTCACTAAGGGGATAGTTGATGTTATAGTGGTAAAATTATTCTATTCTATTTAGTAAGCAAGGCTTTTGATTAAGTAAACCGCATGCTTTTGAATTTCACACGCTCAGCAAGAGGAGTATCAAGAGACCTACTGGGATGGATTCGCGCATACCTCAGTAACAGATTCTTTACTGTCAGCGTAGATTTTATATATCCGCATGTGTGCATATAAGAATTGGGGTTCCAAAGGGCTCTGTCTTGCGGCCGTTGCTGTTCATCATCCTCATTGATGGTCTAGCTATCCAACAGCGCACACCCTATTATATGTTTGCTGGAGACGTAATAATTGTCGGTAGGTCCAATAACCCCGATCAGATAAACGACGTGGAAGCTGTGACGAAATTGGCGACAAAGTGGAACTTCACTTAATATGAATGGGTTTAATGTCTGTCTACTAAAATGGTTGAAGTTATATATTGGATACCATACGAGAAACGTCTAATTTCTTTAAGTCTCTTCTCACTTCGGTGACGGCGTCTATGGGGTAATCTAATGGAAACCTTCAGAAACCTGAAACCCCTAGATGACGAAAGATCATATAATGATGCTTGCGTAAAAGCACAATCGTCAGAATCTTAGGCAACACTTATTTAGTGAAAGAGTGGTGAGCTTCTGGAATTAGCTGTCTGAGGATCTAATCGCTTGCATATCGGAAGGTGCGTTCAAAAACGTTTGGATGTCTCGTTTTATGAGAATAAGCAGGTCAACTGTCAATAGAATTTCCATGAAAATGTTGTTCATTTCAAATATAAGCGAATTTACGATGATTTAAAAAAAGCTACACAAAAGTCAAATTATATAATATCTAGTTTTAAATGATATGTTTCAAATGTATGCACAAAGATTTCGCTAACTGAGCTTTCACCGTGTTTATTAAAAGAAACCCATTTCCAGTTTTCTTAGTCGCAGCTACAAATACCTACGATCTGACTTATCATCGTATACGACGAGGATACCAAAGTACAAACAACCAAATGTGGCAGTGGTGGGCGCTCCTTTCAAGCTTTCCACCGACAGAAATTCTGGACCGTTCTTTGCTCTATCAGCTATTTACAGTCCTGGGACAACTGAAAATTGGTTGTATTTTTATACGCTCAGAAAAATATTATTACGAATTGTCGCTGTTCCTTGAATTTTTTGTAAAAAGTATTACTGTTTTAATATATTATTGATATTTTGTGCTGATTAATCACGCTACTCATAAAATCAATCTGTAATTTTCTAGTGATTTACATTACCCATACTTTTCACTGACAGATATAAGTACAAACATTTCCTGCCTCAAAGGCAAATGCGGCAATATGTTGGCTAATGGAATTAAGTGCACTGCTTGCAAGCGCTGGGAACACCCTAGCTGCTCAGCTATATATAAATCGCATTACGTGATTTATGTAAAGTACCGCTGTTTGCAGTGGTATTGTAGCGAGTGCCATTTGGCTGCCAATGACGCCGCCTGTCAACAGACAAGTAATAGTGCGTCGTTGCCCAGGTCGTCGGATATTGTACACGACCAATCTTATGCATCTGTTGCAAGGGCGAATATAAGTTTAGAGACAACGGCACGCAAGGGGAACGCATTGGAGATTTGTAACTGGAGGACAAAAAAGTAGCTGATAGAGCGACCTGTCTAATGCGACTGCCTCCTCCAGGTTCTGCAGTGGCGTTTAGAGATAATTCTCCAAATGCTCCGTGTAGGTTGTTTAATCTACCACCTGGTGCCCCTGCACTAGATGATTTGTCCTTACCTGAAGCCGAGGTGTATGAAGCAAAATTCCATGTTCGCGTCAACAAAGCTGAGGGACCAGATGATATCCACTCAATTTTTCTAAAGAATCTCGCCCCAAAGCTTACAGAACCTTTATGCAAGCCTTTTAATTCAAGCTTGTAACTGGGAGTAGTTCCTAGTGAGTGGAAAAAGCCATTATTGTACTAATACATAACGGTGGCTGCAGTTCAACTCTTGGTAAATATAGACCTGTCATTCTGACTAGCATCGTTTCGAAATTATTGGACTTCAGCAAGTCTTTCGACTCCGTAAATCATAGCCTTGGATTTCCAAGAATAAAATTTATTTATTTATTAGGCTAGCATCAAAAGGCATTCTGGGAAGTCTACTTCCTTGGATAAAGGCATTCATAACAGGTAGGACATTCAGTGTTCGGGTAGGATCTACGCTGCCGCACCACATCGACGTGATCTGTGGGGTACCCCAGTGATCAGTACTCGGTCCTCTTAAATTCCTAATGTTTATTAATGACTTGCCGTCTGCATTGCGGTGCTCATGATTCATTTCCGCGGATGATGTAAACTTCATTGGATCAACGGATAAAGATATCCTGATGCACGACGTTGAACGGGTCATAAACGGGTCTTACCAGTGGGACCTCAAAGTGAACCCAAAAAACTGAGCCAACCCTTGTCAGCACTAGTTGATAAGATTTATTTCCATGTGCCGGCGAATTTTCTCCGTGTTAACGCTACTCAGCGTGTTAATTATTTTGGAGTACAAGTTAGGACTGACTACAAACGGAAGGAACAATGTGCCGTTGCAGATCAACGTGCTCGCAAAGTGCTTTTGTCTGCTGAAATCCATGTTATCCAGCAGAAGATCCGATGTATTTTTGCCAATTAACAAGGTATTAGTTTGGCCGCATTTAGAATATTGTATCCAGGCTTGGTGCCCATTTTACAAGGAGGACATCGTTCGCCTGAAGTCCCTAGAAGTTTTCTCACTCACGTACCGTCGTTCAAGATGCTACCTAATTGAAACATTCAGGATCTTGAAGGGGTTAAGCGGCGTTATCTTGAACAATTTTTTTTCCTGCGGGTAGACTGGACTCCGGGAAAATGTTTTCAGTCTCAGGGTGGTGAATTTCTGAAACCGGCTGCCACAAGAACTTATATCCTGCAGTTCTGTCGCTAGTTTTAAGAAAGGATTGGAGCGCATCTGCGGTAAGCTTTTTAATGAATACTCCCACTGATTGCTGTGCAAGATTTGGTAGTTCACCATTTTCAGCAATATCTGGTAAATAAAATGAACGCTAGAGTTCTTCCATTTCAATACAAAACTTTTTTTGAATGAACTTTCACCGTACTGGTGAAGATAAAATCTTTATATTTTTCCAGTATCATAACGTGGTGCTTCCTAATTACAACCCGGATAATCTCTTGGCTTCGCGATCATCGATGATATTCAGGGCAAAATAATAAAAAAACGATTTAGCAGTGGTGGTTGCTTCACTGCCGTTTTCAACCGGAAGGAACTCTGAACGCTCGATTGGCTCGTTAGCCACTTACTGAACTGAATAGTTCAACCTTGGCCTTGATCTTGTGGCGCGCAGTATAACAATATAATACGTTTGAATATGGTCGATGTATTGAAAATTATTCGTGATTTTTCTAATGAGCACCACTTATATATGGTAGGTGTTAGCCGTATATTGCATAATTTTTAGGATTATAAAGGTCAAAAAGTTGCTGATTGGCTGATGCATATAGTCATGACAGCTTTCTTTGTAAGTCGTATTGCATACTTTTAATTTCAGATTATCGGTTTTCCTCTCGGGTTTTATAAACAACAGTTATCCTTGTGCATCTACACTATTTTGTCGGGAACTGCTATCTGTATTCTTTTGATCTTACCTCCATGGCCATGTTATCGAAGGCAGCCCCTTAAATGGCAAAAACCAGCTCCGGTGCCCGATGCGAAGGCGGAAAAAAAGAAAATGTGATTGTGACGTTGTTTTGTATCTGAAACTGTTTGTTGTCTAATTACGATCCTCGTGGTTTATGCTGCAAAATTTCCAATATTTTAGCATTTTCTTTTTTCATTGTAACTTTTATTATGGAGTTAAGTGGACAATTTTGTGTTTGTTACTACTAACCTTTACATTTCCTTCGATAAAGCGGCCTTAGTTTGTTCCTGTAAATGGTTCAAGTAATAAAATTGATATATTCCGGTAATGAAGGCAATAACTGTAGTGCAAAGCGGCTGTCGAATAAGTAAAACTTATGATTTGTCGTGTGCGCTAAGACTTGCTGCTAACTCGTCGAGGTTTTGCCTCTCCTGAAAGGATCAAGAACCCGTGGCCATCCTTTCAACTTTCAAAAACGCAGGATTCACACTCGTAACAAGATTTGTGGAATGCTCTTCCTTATGCGTTTATCGCAGCAAAATGTGAAAACCAGTTTATGCAACTCGCGCACAAGTTACTGCCTGATACTACTAAGAAGATGTATAACATTGATCAAGATTTCATCTGATGTTCTGGACTAAGTTGCTGTATTCATCGCACTAAGATTGAAACTTAACGTGTTGCGATGGTTTGTTTACCTCCATGACCCATTGAGCTATACTGTGTATGTATGGATGAAAGCACAAGCCTGATCTAGGCAAAGTGCCGCACTGTCATAGACTGCACGTGGGCGATATTACTGTCAGGTTGCCCAGGCCTAGACAGATATGAGAGAAAAAAAGAACATGAAATGGTAGTGAGACTCAAGCGTATTTCAGCATGCAGCCAATCAATTTAGCATGGTGTTAGCCGCACAGCACATAAGTACTGTACGACTGCACATCCGTGCTATCCTGGGTAGTGTTTTTGGGGGCCAACAGATCTAATCAGACAGGAAGACCGATGCATAGAGTTCAGACAAACTCAGTCTCACCCCACAGCCTTGTGGTTCAGGCATTTTAGCACAAGGCTCTCGGTGGGGCCCTTAAACCCAACCCTTACTTTGGGCTGGGCAACCGCGTAGTATCACGCATACGAATAACTATAATACAGGCGCTATCAAGCTCTGCTCACTGCTTTCAATGATTTCATACTTTTTCTTGATAGATGACAGAGGGTCAAGCCCTTGTAAGCCACATCTCTTTATATCAGCAACATAGTCCAGGAGAACCTCATTGGAAGAAATCCTGTCTAGTGTTGTACAGCTTCGCCGTGATTACAGGCAGTACCTTATCCACTAGTTGCTTGAATTGGTTTTCAGATCTTGCTGTAATAACCTCTTACAGAAGCGCATTCCACAAGTTAAAAATTCTTGTTGAGAGAGTGAATCCTTGTATTAGGCGTAGTGTCCTTCGCATGCAAAAATATTCAGTAACCGTTTTCCATATGTAGTTCTCTGAGTAGTCCGGACAGAAGTATAACTTGTTAATCCAGGTCTCGAAATTTAGTTACTTCAAATATATCGCCTGCTTCGAATGCCTCCAGAGCGTTCTTCTGCCCACGGGTACATTTCAAATTAGCGGCGTTTAATGTACGAAGATTAGCAAGCATCATGCAACTGGCAGCCTTGAACCGCACGCTTGATAGGCTTGGTATCGATGTATACTCTGTCAGAAACACGCATGCATAATTCTAGCTCGGTTAAGCGATTTTCTAATTCAAATTTATGCAAATCATACCATGTACGCCTGTCCACTGATTACGACGCCACGGTATCTCGTCAAGCTGGTATCGGAATCGTTTTAAGTGACAGATCTGTGGTCGCACTGTTAGACTGGATCCCAGTCGACAGTCATCTTTGTGCAGTAAGACTACAGGGTTTGTGCAGGGAAGGCCGATGTCGCAATTAATCCCCCAACATGTTTGTGGTTGCTGTTTATGCACCGATTAATTGTAGCTCTGAACTTGTCAATGATGAATGTATTGTGGTGCTCACATCCCCATCCCTTACATACCACTACCGGTTTCTGGCTGTTTGCCGTCATCAGGTGGAGACAGTAAGATGAAGTTCGGTGAGCCTTGAAACAATGGAAAAGCGGTAAAGAAAGTTAAACTTGTATGTCACTGTTATATAAGGTTCTTACAAAGAACCACGATGTTCAAATACAGAATCACAGTGATTCCTCGCCAAGCGCTCGATGTGCATATAAAAGACCAATGTATTGTGGTGCTCACATCCCCATCCCTTACACCACTACCGGTGATGATGAGTTCTATAGAAAATTACAAGAACTCAATAGACTTGCATCAAGGGGTGGCATCGTTGTCTTAGCTGCAGACCGAATAGAAGAACTGACGGCAGTTCCGGTGAGAATGTGGAATATCAAATGCCAGTGTGTGTGGTATGGCTTGACCGGAGGCGAAATAGATCGATTCTCATATGATAGGTTGCGGAGACAGCCAACCATTTTAGTTGTTCTGTGATAAATCCTCTCGAGTAGCTTGATGTCCTTTTGTAGCCACGCTGCCCAAGCTTGCACTGAGCAATCCATCTCTTGATTAATATATGTATTCATGTGCATGAGGAATGTCTCATCGGAAAAACGTTCGAAAATAGTCCGAAGCACACCTAGCATGTGGCTAGCTCGGTTGTACACTGCTTCGCATTGCATGATATTCTTAAAACTTCCACTCATCCATACGCCTAGGTCCTTTTCTTTTGTTGTCCATTCCAGTTCTTGCGACCCAAGGTTGTATGAGAATGGGAAATCATTACCTATTTGCAACATTTTGCACTTTCTGAAGTTAGGTGGAAGCTTGTTTCGCTCTGACCAGCTGTTCAATATATCAAAATCGTCTTGTAAGCGCAAACAGTCCACGATTGACGTGATTCGCATTCAAAGTTTAGCATCATCCACAAAGAGAACCATTTTGGCTGTGACAAGTTTCGGAAGGTCGTTGATGTAGACCAAAAAGGAACCGGGCCACGTACCGAACCTTGTGGGGCACCGCGAATGACTTCGATATCTCCAGACATCACATCATCGATACGTACAGTTGCCTTGCGATCAAGAAGGTAGCTTCTCTATCAGATAAGAAGGCACCCATTAATACCAATATTTTGCTGCTTGCTCGTGAGTATAGAATGGTCCACGCGATCAAACGCCTTTGATATATCCAAGTAAAACGCATGCACGCAACCGCCCTCATCCACTACCTGCGTCAGTCGTCCATCGTCTCCAGTAGGTTAGTCAAGCAAGAACGAGACTTCCGAAATCCATGTTGCTCTCTGGACAACAAGTTTTGGGTTTCGAGATGACTCACAATTCTTTCGCACACAATTCGCTCCATAACTTTTGAGATCACTGGAAGGAGTGTAACAGGGCGGTAATTTGCTGGGTCAGAACAAGTTCCACCTTTGTAGATGGGTGTTATGATTCCTCTCTTCCAGTCAGTCGCTACAACACCCTCCCTCAAAGAGTGATTAAATAAATCACAAAGTGGTTCGCAAAATTGACTGCCGCATAACTTTGAGATTACAGTTGTGATTCCGTCAGTTCCCGGGGACTTGTTGATATTCAACTTGCGCAGGTGGTGCTGCACCATTTCAGAATTGGTGTATATATCGCATATAGTCTCCGGTACAATTGGTGCTGACAATTCCGATGGTTGTAATGCATCCTCGGAGGGGGAAGATTCATGAATAAAAACTGGCGAGAGCGTTGGCTCATTCCAGCACAGAATCAGTTAGTCCGTTATGTGTCTTGATTGGAAAAACACGGGGTTTCAGCTTCGTAGTGTTGGTAACAGTTCGATAAAGCAGTTTGGGATTTCGCTGCATTCTTACTGCAAGCTGCAGATATTGTTTATCCTCCCGGATGAGATTTGTGACTTGATACCGCAATTCGTGAAAGTTTGCCCAGGTCGATTCTGTTCTGGCGAGCCTGTGAATAGCTCTTGCTAAATTTCGCTTGTTCAACCATTTTTAGTGCGACTACAAAATCTGAAAAGGGGTTCTTTGCTATTTCGTTTTGGGACATATTTAGAATTGAAATGTATCACGTTGGTGATGTAATCTGTCAGAGTTGTGCAATGCGAGTCCGGATCACTGAAATTTATTTTATGCCCATCGAAAGCCCCCATTGTTTGGATCAAACCAATTTAATCCACTTTCCTATTTAGTTTTGTTTGCTTTACCATGAGGCGAGGGATTGAGAGAAATGCTGATTCCTACTCGTTTGTGATAATTGGGAAGTTTTAAGAATATTTCACTACTGTTTGCCTTACTGCGCTTTATTCACATCATCGTCATCATGAAGCACAAGTCTGGAACCAGACAAAGTGCCAAGCAATATGAAGCAGGAAAAGCAGATAAGCAAGCGTGTGAAAAAAGGAAATCAGGCAAGCGGAATATGTAAAAGCAAATGCGCAAAAAACAGCTTGTTTTTGTGGTTTCACTGCATGCGATGTTGTTTTTTTAATATAAAATAACGAATAAAAAATTCACAGGGCCTTGTAGAAGCTGGGATAAACGACTGTGTGGCTAGTTCATGGGATGAAAAAATTCACCGTGGCGCTAGGCTCAGTAGGGCCTATTCGTTTGCCTGAGCGGGGTCCAAATATCCATTTAATGTTGACCGGAAACTTTACGAGAAATGGCTGCGAACCGAAGTCGGTGGCACCAGTAGATTTTATTGTCATAATTTTTCTGATATATTTACATTATATTTGACAAAAAAGAAAAATCGCGTGCAGTGAAACAAGCCATTTTTGCGCACTTTCTTTTGCATATTCCGCTTTCGTTTATATGCGTTTGCTCGTCTACTTTGCAATTTGTCTGGATCCAGACCTGTGCCTAATGCTTGAACTAACGGCGAATTACATGACTGAATCAGGTCCAGAAATGTATTAACGGGCACTGGCATTCCCACCTGCTTGGAAGGTTTAAGCCACCGAGTAATCATGTCTAGGTTTTGCGGAAAAGTATAAATAACTAATCCCGCAAGCTTGCTCCGGAGGTTCGAGGTGCAGCTCAACGCGAAGCATGAAACGTGTTATTTACACGCTGATTATAAACAACAAAGCAGCCTTTTTACATATACTTACTAGGCCGCTTAGAAACATTTCATTTTCAGGCTATCTTTTAGCTGGACAAATTGGCATTTTGAAATCTCTTACAGAGAAACGCAATGTAATTATTCCACTGGTTTGATTTCCGATTCTCACAACCCTACGATCCTGAGCGGATGCTCAAACATGTACAACCATTTCAGTCATTACCAACTCTGATGCAGTTTAAGCGTAGATACTCATTTAAGGTTAAATTTGTATCTAATCTAATTTTTGTACCAGTATCACAACACTTTTTTTGCTACTCTGAGTTTCAGACATCATACACGAATGGATAACACGAGTTTAATCAAGCAGTTTAAAGAAACACTTAAAACAAGACCATAACTGAATATGATTGCGAAGCATCTCCGTGGATGGATGGAACAAACACCTTCCTTAGTGAAAGCTGACCTGCCTATTACTAATGCCCTGATAGTCTTTTCTAGTCTGATAGTAATGTCGTTTTACTGTAGTATTTTGTGAACGCTTTGCAATATTGCTTACATCACAAATGTGTATATAATGTTGTATATAACCGGAGAATAACCCTACGGAAAATTTACAACGGTCACATTTAACTGATTTTCCTGTAGTTACTCGTCAGTACTTGATCTCTCTACAGACCATTGATTCATCATGATGACCTGATCAATCGAAATATTCACAAACTTGATCAGGGTAGCCCACATTGAAAGCTTTTGCTAGAGCTCATCAGCCATGCACATAATCTGACCTAGGTGGAATTCGAACCGTCGACATTCAACTAAGTAGTCAGAATTCCTGCAGACTCGACTATCATTCGTGTTTTGACCAATGGTGATTACACCTTTTTGCGAATCAGTGCATTGAAGTAAACTCTACGCAGGACTCTCGGGAGAAACATGAACTAACTTGCCCCTAACAAACGCGAATGCAACTGTCCCGTAAAAGCGATCCGGAGATAAACAAGACGATTACAGATCAAATGTGTAGGGCTAGTTATTTGTTAACATCTGTCTAGGCCTGGGCAACCTGACAGTAATATCTCTGGCTGTGTGGCACTTTGCCTGGATCAGGCTTGTGATTTCATACCTTAACATTGGAACAGTATTATCGGAATGATATAACCAATGAATTTCATATCATCTTTTATTCATCGGGTAGAAATTGCTATTGATTTATGGAAACACGGTTACATTCGATTTGTATGAGCAACCGAGGCAATTTTAAGCTAAACACAGTGACTTCGGTCAACCTGCCAAACGGCACCGCTTTACATGACACCACATATCCGATTTCGTGTTCTTCATCAGATGACAACAGTACAATCAGCAATAGACTTAAATTATAGCACAGATTATACTGATGAATCCCCATCCATATGACACAGAGTACAACGAATTCCTTGATCAATATTTATCCCAAAATCAGATCAAAGTGTGCAAATATGTGATCAAGGTCTCATCACACTAGAGATTAAGATGGTAATCTGAATCACAGACCCCGCAAAGTGTCAATGAAGTTATCACAGCTGGAGGGAATGCAGTGGGATCCATTCGATTTAAAATTTGCTTCCGTAAGATTTGCGTCGACGCTTGGCTGTTTCGACGGTTTCAGATTGGTAATTTTCAGATGGTGTTTCCAGTCCGGATGGAGCCGAACGTTTCCGTATAATTTCTTTTTTTATGTTACTGAAATAAAATAGGTAGTAATAATAAAAGAAATCAATTATCGTTACTACTAGACCACTTTTGCTCGTTCCGGCAGGTGGCATAGTAGCGAGACTTGACTAGTAGGCAATACAATGTAGTGCAGATCAGATGGTAGTGAAGGAAAATTGTACTTCATACAGTGTGAATGTGTTACAAGCAATATGAGTGCTTCGCGAGAATGACTAGACTAGATTTGGACATTTAGTCGGTTTACCCGTATAAAATTTACGCTTCGTGCTCAAACGGAACACCATTCACGCTGTATTACACGCAAAACTAATAATCACAGTCAGCGGTTCTCATGCAAGCCACTAGAATCAAGGTGTTTAAGCAGACAAGACAAGCAAGAGTGGAACTTCAACTAAGGGAAAATCAATGTAGTAGCATATTTTCTGCAAGCCCCTAATGAAGTTGAACAGAAACCTAGATCTAATAAGACTTGCTGTCTGATTAAGACAAAACAGCATACGATCAAAACGAGAAATTTGAGCTGGCTAATAACTACAGAGGCCACGGTGGGCACTGAGTTCGTTAAGATAGACAGGCGAGATGAAAATCACTTGACGCCACCCTACGTTCATAATAATCCATTAATTTTATTGGTTGTGTACAAGTGTGATCGACATCCAGTAACCGATTATCCTGCTCGCGTAATTTGTCCACACACTAAGGTTTGCGCACGTCAATGTTTATCTGCTGCCGAACCGGACGCCAGATCAGCTACAAACATTTTCCAATCTATTCTGAAACTGGATTGAATATTCGAATTTCAGTAATGAGTGCAATCGACGGTGAAGTCTTCCGAGGATAATAAAGTATCTAGACCTTGTAGACAAGGAACCCCGATGCTTGGCAGTTAAAGCATTACGTACTGGTGTAGGCCAAAGATTTATTAGTCTGCGTAACGTCGCTAGCAAGAACGAGAAGCGACAAAGCACAGATTAGAACGTGTGATTCGAATAATAATAATATGTTTGCATCTACAATGGTAACGTACTCGTTTTTCAAACTATCGTCAAGGTTCTCTGAAGCATCGGAGAAGGAGGAACAAGGAGAAAGTGTTCCGTCTTCCACCGCAGGGAGCGGTTGTGCCTTTTGGTTGAACCAATTGCGCAGACGACCGTCAGAGCCGAAAAAGTGCATAAATGAACGAAAGATTTCTTGTGACATGTCTTCCAAGTGATCGAGCATTTCACGGCGCTTGTTGTCCACATCTTGGATGAATTTGGAGCCGCGTTTGATAATGGTTTGGAAATTGTCCTCGAATTTCAGTTTCTTTTCCTGAAATAGCAAATATAAAACGGTGTTGGTTGTGTTCTTGCGTGAGTAATTACCGGTGACTGAGCATGGCGCAGGTAAATATCATATCGATCAATTAGTTAAAGTACTTATACTTGTGTGCGACTATCTCCTCCTGGAGGATCAGTCGGTTTCAATAAAGATTCTTGGGAATTTAGGTACAAAGCGGCGTCCCCAGCACCACTCGGCGTTTGTTCGAATCACCTTCTCTAGCCTTTGCACAACCAAGTGCGACCTGCAAGGCAGCAGGGAGTTGACAGAAAGAGGTGGTGTGCACCGTCTACCGGATTCTGTTCCAGGATTTTCCTCAGGGCTTTCTCCCGAAGCGTTTCCCATGATTGGGTATCCCGCAAGGCAGCGGAGGTTTAAAATCAGGGTTTTCCTTCCCTTAGATGAAATGCCCTCCCAGGCTAACGAGCTACATCTGCCCGAAGCAAACTAGTTTTCAGGCGCCAGTCACTCGCCCTCGCACCTTCTACTGTTGGTAGAAACAGTTCCGCCGGGCTCGGGGAGCCACGCGTGCAGTCCAGAAGCTGGATTTGGAAAAGTGCTCACATCCAATTCACATACGTCCCACTACCAGATTCATACTGTTCGTGTTCATTGGGTGTTGTTGTGAATGAAGTTGCACGTTGGTGCCACTATCGAATTTTATTGACCCATTTGAGAAAACGGGTTTAGAATGTGGAGCAGGGGATGTGAACATTCCTAAATCTCATCATACGCATCGATGTGTTCGCCGGACTTTGAATAGGCCATTCAAAGGCTACCTGTGCCAATCCAGTTTAACAATGGCCTCAAACTATAACAGAAATCGATTCCTAACCCGCCATGAAATGCTGCGTACACTCGCACAGATTGAGACCGACAGTTAAGTATGAAACACTGAATTAAAAGAATACAAACCAAAGTCGTCGCAACCCACCACGGTGTATTTGAGATATGTAGCGAACACCGAGAACGCGCTATTTTAACCCTCTCCTGGTCCTCGTTATTTATTCTCGAGTGTGCGATGTTTAGTACCACCATGCACGGTTAAATCTGTACTTGTCCTCAATTACAACCATGTCATTGTCTTAATTTTCAAACGAAGCCTAGACAGCCTGTCAATATCGCGGCTCACGTAGTCTACTGGACTGTGTGACGGCTCGCGAAATGTCACATTAGTAAATTCAAATATAGATTTCATGGACCGTTTCGCGTTAATTGCACCCATCAAGCTGCGTTTCTTCATGAGCATGAAATCAGTGGATTGCTGGTAAACTAAGTGGAAATCCTAGGCAACTTTGTATACCATGGGATTCACTGGTGGCCAAGTATTGAGTATCATGGGTTGAAACACCAGTTTTGTGGTCAAGAGAAATTAAACAAAGCAGAAACAAATGGGTTGTCCAGTATTCATTGATTATTTCCCAGGGGTGTCTATCTAAGACTTATCGTTTTCTTATTCAGGCCCAAAATAGTGACGACGAGAATTCCTTTCTTATATTGCGCGTAAACGTACTCATCAGTTTGAAACAGCAGCGTTTTTAGGAATGCTAAAACTCGGAATAAACCCGGCACAAAGTTTTACGACTGCACACTACTAGAAATGTAAAGTGATTGAAATTCATCCGTTCGGCTTATGTGGCAATCCGTTGATCGATCGCAGCATACAATAATCATGCGCCAGAGTACGAGTGAATTTTGCATGAACGCAGTCAACTAAGCGAAAACTTCCGTTGAACATGGCGTTTACACGCATGTAAACAAACTCTTGAAGAACCAAAATACGCTGCCCATGTGCTGTAAACACGCCTAGGTTGACGCGTCAATCAGGAGCCTAGCCAGACCGGATGTATAACGCGTGATTGCAGATTCGCATTCGCAAAAAACGACTTGCGTTACGTCAACAGTTGAATGGTGTCAATGGATAACAAGTTTGAACTGCAATTCTGATTTGGGTGTAGTCCAAAGATGTGGCTAAGCACGATACACAGATTTAGCATGTTTGTGCGCGTCTCTCTTAGTGATAAGATGACGAGCTAGCAAGCAACGTTTTCAATGTCGAATTCTGTATAACATATGCCAACCTGATTTTCTCACAGAAAACATGCATTTTATGACCAAGCGAAACCTTACTAGGCTTATAAGTTCATACAAAGGAAGCATCCGTTGGAAAATCGCCGATAAAAGATGGACTGCCACAAATCCGTTTAATTTTACATATACTTGAGCTGGGGTTCATGGACAGGATTCGATGGTCTTTGTGGACAACCTCGAGTTCGACTAGAAACCGCAGCATGGTGGGCTTAACAGAAATGAGCAAATGGTTATATCTCAGTATCACGATGAAAGGATCAGTTACCTCGGCTGTGATATTTCGAGGGGATTAAGTCTAAAGTGTTCGGCTATGGTCATGCACACAAAAGTTGAAGTGAACTTGCGCAATCTGCATTAGTGTTGTTTGTGAAGTGAAACACATGTCGCTTTCCAGAACATCTCTATAACGAAATCCATCTGCATCAAGCTATCTTTGTCAAAAGGAGCTTCTGATGAACAGCGGGGGCTGTGAAGACCATACTTTGGTTAAATCATCCTGTGATTAGGCATACGAACACCGTGGTTCGTTGTATGACTGAAACGACAAAGACCACCACCTCATAACTCAAAGGAATAACAATCGCAGCGAGTTGGTTGTAATCCCGGCGCTCTGCAAGACTAAAAATGCCATACACGTTACGAACGGAACTTTCGCGCTCACATGTGGGTCGATAAAGGATTGCATGCAAAAACATCCAAAATGTGTGAACCATTTTGGTGAGATTCACGTGCGGTCAATGTAACAATATTAAAAAACCATTTGGTGAACGTAAGTATTATGTCGTGATAGGTATTTAACTAGGCTATATGTGACGCAACATCGAATTAATGGCGTTAATTATGAGGGTTTTCTTTTTCATGAACGAATATTTAATATAACAGGGCATTTGCGAAGCTAAATGCTTTTCGTCACCATAAATTATTGAATCTTAAGTAAGAGTTGCTCGCTAAAACTCACAAGAATGGGAAGCAGTGAGAAGAAGACGGGAATGCATGAGACCTACTTGAAATGCTATTCAATGATTTGTGATAATGAGATAGCTAGCCTGTGATGAGGACATATTAATCTCTTAGGGGATTGGACGCAGTAGCATATTATCTGAGAGAAGTATTAAAAGGATTCCAAAGACGTCCGCGATTCAGACAGTCTGCTACGAATGACGGAACTAGAAAGGAGGCTGCCAGAGGAACATGACACGAACGTTAACACCAACACATCACCAACCTTCATGAAGCTGATGTTCAAATCTTTACGAGACAACCCTCGTCTGATATTTCTCCGTAAGTAGACGTCATAATCGCGAACAATTCGTCCAATCACATCGGTGGTAGAAATGCCTTCAGCGCGTTGCGTGATTAAAAACCTGTCAACAAGAAAGGGTATGAGAGCAAATTGTAGCTAGGACGCATGGATCCGTCAAATTACCATAAACTCACATTCCGGCGTCTTTGATTGGTTTGTACACGTCTTCACTTTCAGAAGAAGCATAAGGAATATCATCGTGCGCGACGAAATCGATCTGTGGAGTAACAGAAAGAACAACATCAAAATGCAAACAACAAAAATAACGAGATGTGACTATAGAATGAGAATAAATTTGTCTTTCGTGAAGGCCAGAGCGGAAGCAAATGATTTTTCGTTTACAAAATGGTACTTTGACTCCCTGCACAGTGAATCCAAGTGCGAGCTCAGTGTCTCTATAGTACGTTGGTATTTCACAGAAGGGGCTCTTTTGAAGCGTTAGTTAAATGGAGACGTATGGGCCAATGCTATCCTACTCAGCCAAAGATTAGTCGTAAGTTGCAGTTCCCTTGTCTCAATCATCAAAGACGGTGTAATGGTATGAAAGCACAAGCCAGGCAGAGTGCCACACCGTCAGAGACTGCATGTGGGCTAAGATACTGTCAGGTTACCCAGGCCTAGACAGATATCAGGGGGAAATAAAAATAGAAATGGTAGTGAGACTCCAGCTTGTTTCAGCATGCAGCTCATTACCGTTGGCCAATCAATTTAGCACGATGTTAGCCGTACAGCACAAATGCTGCACGATTGCACATCCGTGCAATGGGCTAAGATACTGTCAGGTTACCCAGGCCTAGACAGATATGAGAAAAGAAATAGAAATATGTCACGGAGAGAGAAAGCTTTAACTTATGGAGCTGCGACAGCAACTTGATTGAAACAGAGTTCTAATTAACCCACACTTTCAGAACTTAAATGTATTAACGGATCCAGTCGGACTGGATTCAGGCAAATAGCCGAACAATCAAAGATCGTGAGTGCGCTAAGATAGTATCACGTTACCAAGGCTTAGACAGATAAAACGAAAAAACAACAGTGAAACTTCAGCGTGTTTCTGTATGCAGATCAGCACCGTTAGTAAACAAATTTAGCACGATTTATTGCGCAGTACATAAATACTGCATAATCACACATTAACAATGGAAGCTAGGAATATTACACATTCGTGATTCCTTTAAGGAAGAAAACTGCGGCGTCCGAATCTACGATAATGTGACGAGAACACTGTTAACAACAAACAACATAACACAACAGATTCAATAAATAGGAGAATAGGCGTTTAGAGAATAGTAGCTTGGATAACCTGCGGTAACCACTAATGAAACTGGTTGAGTCTTTACCATAGTTAGAGCAACAAAGATTGAAAATGGAGAATGAAAAAACGGGTTTCTGCTGGGGATATAAGCTCATTCAATAGGTGATAAACTGATTTGCTAACGGCACCGAGCGCCATATGGAAGCAACTCTGGCGACCTGACAGTATATTAGTCAATATGCGGCATTTCGTCTGAATCCAACCTTAAAATTACTTGCATCGGTCTGTGATATTTACGGGGCTGTGTTGATCGACATGCGATACGAGATGATAGGACGGTCATTATATGAATTTGATAGGCTTACGTTATTGCCCTACAGTGGTACCGCCGTCACAAAGACCACGAAACTCGAACAACATCGTGTTGAGGGAAAATTGACAGATTTGGTGTAGTAACTTGGTATTTTTACAACGAATGCCATCTTTCATTCTTAACACGTAAAATAAGTACATATAGCGAATGACGTTTTGTGGACTGACGACACACGATTTAGTATTTTGTGTTTAAACAAAAGAGAACAAGAACAGAGGCAATAAAGCGCTGTGTCACCACAGACTCCAGTTTGTAACTACTTATCTGGTGCACGGATGTGCAATCGTGCAGCATTTCTGTGCTGTGCGGCTAACATCGTGCTAAATTGATTGGCCAACGGTAGTGAGCTGTATGCTGAAACAGGCTGGAGTCTCACTACCATTTCTATTCCTCCCTCATATCTGTCTAGGCCTGGGCAAACCTGACAGTATCTCTGACTGTACGGCTCTTTGCCTGGATCAGGCTCGTGCTTTCATACCATACCATACCATATCTGGGCATTCTCCAAATGTGAAAATTTCGTGGCACAGGAATTCTAACATATCATTTTAACACTAACAAGAGATTTCACTGAAAGCTAGCAATTCTTTACGGGCAAGTCTATTGAAATACTGAGCCTGCTGAAAATGGAAAGCAACCCCAGAAGTCAAAGACTTCTTAAGAAGAGTTAAACTATCGAAAAGTGGGAGATTATCTCAACACAAAAACTGCCCTTTAAAATACACCTTCAGTCAGCAGGCGGGCGCATGAAGAATATGACTATCGAATATGTATGATGTATGTATGAAAGCACAAGCCTGATCCAGGCAAAGTGCCGAGATACTGTCAGGTTGCCCAGGACAAGACTATCGAATACATTCGACATACCTTGTGTTCGCGCAAAAATTCCGGAGTTAACGACCAAGGTGCGTCCCTCAAAACTTCATCCACGTAACGACAGTGGCGAACTGCTTCATACCGCTCAGCCTCATTCATAACGGTGCGACCTTTGTATTGGTGTACGTCAGCATCATTGCAAACTGAAATGTGGAGAGAGAGAGAAAAGTTGTACACGCGAGGCGAGATAATCATGAAGATTGAGGTTCGAACGCGTTCGAACACGTACCACCGACAATGAGATACGAATTTGGAAAGGCACATTTGGCTTGCATCAGTTGACGTGCATGCCCAGAGTGAAACATGTCGTACACACCATCAGCATAGATCCTCACGGGTCGAGGAGCTGCGGAAAAAAAGAAACGAGGCATCGTGAGAGGAGTCACAAGAGTAATTGTGGTGAAGTAGCCCAAGGGGATAAAGCGTCAATACAGTCAACACTATAAGACACAATTTAAGACCTGTTGGATAAGGCTGTCACAGCAAACTTGTTTAATCACATGTAGATGAATAAAACCCATGAGTTTGGACTGAAAATCCATATTTGCATGCATTTCCATCACAAACACCATAACCGGTTTCGCGATTCATCGGGTAGGGCGGTACGTTCAGGATTCCGATGTGTTGAAACAATGGAGAAGTGGTAAACGATTGAAATGCATGAAAACGATCAGGTTCGTTCAACACCATGGTCTTAACCCCATCTACACGTGTGTGGACACGTGATTGAACAGAGTGATCGTGCCAGTCTTATCCAACAGTAGCTTACAAGCTAAACTTGTTTACCATTCAAAACATGTGATCCTGACTTACTAGACAACAGCACGAAATTGGCCGTGGGCTGTGTGATGGCAATGTATACGATTACAAATTAGGATTGTTTTCAGTAGTGTTGTTGGTGTAGCAAAACCAAAAGTATGGGGATGGCAGAAGGCATTAGGTCATGGTTAGCATTGTTTGGAATATTTGTACCTCGGGTCGTTGTTGTAGCTTACTTGAATTCAAGTAAGCTACATTAGGTCATGGTTGTATGCTAGATACTCTCTACAATAAAGAAGAAGAAACCACTGAGACAAACAATGAATTTGGTCCTCATAACATTTCAGAGCAACACAAAGTAGCGCTAAATTGTTTAGATAAAAACGAAGGATTAGAATTCACAACGCTAGATTAGTATGTGGTTATGAAATTACAAGTCTGACACAGGCAAAATGCCACACAGTCATAGATTGCACTTGGACTACGATACTTTCAGGTTACCTAAGCCTGGACAGATGTAAGAAATGTAACCTAAAATGGTAGTGAAACTCCAGCTTGTTTCTGCGTGCAGTGCAGGACCGGTGGCAAACTAATGTAGAACAATGTTAGCTGCGCAGTACAGAAGTACTAAACAATTGATGAGTACAAGATAAGAAACAGAAAAAATTAGCACCGCTTGACGGGTTTTCGCTCGAGAGTTGAATAGACAAAACTGCTGCTTACCAAGCCCGGCCTTAGCTGTCTCCGCCGTGATTCGAATGGAATAATCGCACGCCTCGTTGGTTGCACGAGCCACAGGATCCCCAGTAAATGGGGCAGGACAACATTCGGAACTCGAGGCGGTTTGGTGTATTTTCGTGGTGGTAGGGGTGGTGGTGATGGAACCAGCTGTTTCGAAAAACGAGAAAAATGGTTGTTACTAGACCACTTGTCTAGATGCAGTTAGGTGATGAAAGGTTGGTACCGACTGGATAAGAGGTCGACAGAAGATAAAGACGACGGTCAACGTGAAAGCGTGCAGCGTACCTTTCGTGGTGGATGTCGCCGAAGCATTAGATTTTGGAACATTTCGCAAATGATATCGTGAGCCATTATTGTCACCGGATTCTGATCGATTGGAATCTACGAGGGTAACTGACATTATTCTGAGATCAAAGAAGGATTATAATCTGAAATAGACGATGCACACATTATGGTTGCATGGCAAGGACATAAAACGAAAGTGTAAAAACATCATTGGTAAATTTATCCCAAAGGGTAAAAGGGATATTAGCACTGGGAAAACAGTTGCTTGACGAAATATTGGCGACAAAGGACAAGCTGGTTCTTGTATAATAATAAAGGAAAGAGAGATAAAACAAATGAAATCGTAACCTGGAGTGAAAGCAATTAAACATAAAAACAACAGCATTAAAACGCACGGAAGAAGCTTAAGCCTGGAGATTTGTCAGCGATCATCATAATCTAATCTTACAAGCGCTCCTTGTTGAATCTTACTCTGTTTTTGTGCAGCAGCGACTTCCGGTGAACGTCAGAGCACATTTAAGTAAGTACCATGGAACAAACGATGTGCCTCTTGAAATGAAGGAAACGGTATTCCTAGTAGGAAGCTCTGCGCGGTGTCCAACGCGTGATAAGGGGTATCGAACCAAAATAATGCTACATCTTAACGGTTAAGCGATCGTGTCAGGACAGGAAAGCAATCGAGAAGCAGATGAGCAGACCGGCGATAGTTTTTATTTTAATTTTCCGGAGTTATCACTCTAAAGTTTCTGCAGAATTTGCTAACACGTGTTTATTGATCGCGGAAAAAATGTAATGACTGCTTTAAAGTTGAGAAATGTCGGGGAATGCTTCAACCTGTTTACTTTCGATACTGAATTAGCCAATATACCCAGGAATCCTAGCATACTTGCAAATTCTGCACGCGAAACATTTGCAAAGGTAAAATAATAACATTAGGCACGGTCAATCTAAAGGCCCCGTTCCGATGATATGATTTTGTTCAAATGATATTCACCGAGCTTGAGTAATTGTTGGAAGAAGCTTTATCATCCAGTCAGATTATCACATTGGCGATTGAGTCATTTCGAAAGAAGTTTTGCTGATGAAGTCATTTAGCCTGATGACGAAACTTCTAACCACAATCACACAAGCTCGACAAATATCGCGTCGTGAGACTGAGTGGTTCATTCGTGCAAATGAAGGGGAACGTGACTGACGGACGGAAGGCAGTCGATGAGACTAATTGGCTCCTATTTACTTCGCTGCAATTAAAGGTCATTTTAATGGTGCCATTCAGGTTCTGTGTAAAGGTGGATCAAAACAATATTGAATATTTCTGACCACCAGAGCGGAATGTGGATAAAAAATTGTAGGTGGTTGGTTAAACACTAAGCTTATTCTTCAAAACCAAACATTCCACAAACCTTCCGATTATGTATGTGCGCTCTGACTGAAATGGAATCAGATACAAGCGCACGGGACTCGTGTAAAGTTAAATTCAGACTTGTCAACGGTGACCAGTGAAATTGTTTGTTAAGGAGTGTGCGCACAGCACTTGCACGTTAAACATTACACTTTTTGCAGCATGTGTTTTGTCCACGTGATATCAATGAAATGAGTTGATTGAAAGGCGAAGCGCAGACCAGATGTATGCGATAATCTCGCGAGTAAATAGCATCAGTGCGTTCAGGACAAGCCGTTAACTAGCCACATGATTTTATCAATCTTTCGAAACTACGAACTATTATGAAATGCAACTGTGAGGTAAATGTCAAAGGTGCTTTCTTAAAAAAAGTAGATACGATCACACTCCGGAGAAAAAAGCTCAGCAACTCAATGGATAAAAAAGACCGTGCAATTGATTGTCACATGATAGCATTTTTCCACCAAGACGAGAACAAAGTGCTTATCGACTGAACATTGTTTCAACGAGATGATTTGTCTTGATGAAGAAACGGCGTTTAGAAAGAATAGGTTGTGGCAGATTATGGTAGCTTTGTTTTGTATACCGATGCGTCATCAGAATTCGGTTTATCGTCATTTAAATAGTTAATGGGTAAACCCGTTTTGCCAATACAGGGTCGAGACAAATTGACCTGTATAAAAGTTACGTAATGATTGAGGATTCTCATGAACGATAGATGTACATAAAGGTGGTGACACATGCATAACAAGGTTCAAATGCCGCAGAACCGAGCAGTACAACACAGATATCTTTATATCCACAGTGGTGAATGGTCGCCAACATCCCAATGCTTCACATTGAAGGTAGGCATTTGCCTTAAAAATCTTGGAACATTGAGAGCTATTGTGCGAACAGCATTCAAAGCAGGTTCTGGTCACCGGTACGCTAAGATCGGATTTTTAAATGATTTCAATGCCGACGTAAGCACACAAGATATACTGCCGTCAAGCAACAGCAGAGTCACTTGCATTAGGAATACATATAGATAGACGATGAAGAACTCGGATTTGAAGCATTTTCTTGAGCCAAATGCTTGTGATCGGACAGTAACCGATTCCGCATAATACCTGATGACGGATTGACATTAAGATTGCAACGTATTCCGATCAGCTTTGCAGGCTACTTGACTTGAAATTCATAGAATGCTATAAGGCCTACGATCCAAGATAATACATCATGTTACATAAAATTTGGCGAAAAATTGGACAGCACTAAAAGCAACAGCTCTATGAAAATATTTGAGTTTGCTATTTTGTTTACAACAAATAAAAGCAGTTGTATTCACCTTCCACTACTACAAAAACAGCCGCAAAAGTGTTCACTCACCAAACAAAAAGCATAAGAATAGCAACTGTGCTCGGTTTGCACCCCATAAATAAAGCCTGCACAAAACACCATTCACTTCTGATTGGATAGTCGACGGACCATACAATCCAATCAAAACCGTGCATTCAAGGTCATTGGGCTCGACAACGAAAAATCAGGCAGCGCGTTTAATAATTAAAAAATGGGACTTATGGAAGGAAATAATATGATGAAATTGGTGCACATCCTTTCATAATCAGCAAGAACGGTGGTCCTGTCAGTATTCCGCGCCGAGACGGAGTGAAGATACTGCGGCACTTACCATTGAATAGTTTGCTAGATCGCTGATTATATTTTGAATATTACTTCTGATACATATTTACCGCATGGTCATGATGAGCAATTGAGACTAAGCACATGCACATGTGTTAGGACCGAGGTACGAACTTCCTAAGCACGGACGTAAAATGTATTTTAAAAAATACTTGCGTTACCATTCGTTAGCATCTGCAATGCAAATACTGAACGGTTCGGTTAACACAAGTCTATTATTAAACGACAGGGCGTCTATGGGTCTTAAATAAGAATATGGTTCAGTAGGAGTAGGTGCAAGACCACAAACTCTTTGCGGTTGTAGTACACACGAACACAAATACAAGTGATAGCCAAATTATTTAGTTTTTTATTAAGGAAACGAACATTCGATATTTCACTTGAAATTTGGTGTTACACATCCATGGGTGTCGAAGCTCGTGTTCGGGTAAACTGACAAGTAGAAAATGCAAACGAAACAAAACCACAAACCCAAAACAAACGATCATGTATTTAAAGTCGTCCTTAGACTGAAACAACGTATAGGCTAAATACAATTTTTAACGCGAATATAAAAATGTTAGCAGTATAAAGTATGCAATCACGCAAAATGGCCCTTCATCACACAGGTCTGAATAAATCGAGTCTGAGCAGAGCGTAAGACAATAAAAATGAAAGCCTTGAAACGCAGACTGAAAACTTTGCCACCGAAGCAAGGAATTAATTTGTTAATAGATAAAACACACGACAAACAGTGAATCTAGTCAACCATACGTACATGAACTAAAGTACATTCCCACTGATCGATGGCTGTTAAGTAACGAGAAGCAACAGAGTGCGTACGTTTACACGTCAAAATTGATCACACTTTCAATGTAATACCGACTCGATCAATTTTTCGATTCTCTCAAGTGAAGGTGATAGCACCGAAGAACCGGGGAGAATACGATCTGTTTATGGAATGGAAGAATTCCCAACTTGCGTGAATGAATGAATGAAAGCACAAGCCTGATCCAGGTAAAGTGGGGCACAGCCAGATATGGCACTTGGGCTAAGATATCGTCAGGTTGCCCAGGCCTAGACAAATATGGGAAAGGAAAGTACACAAACTTTGTGCTGAGTAATGATTGGTCTTTAGCTAACAAGAAACTTGTCCTTTGCTATAGCGGAAGAGCAAGATCGTTAGTTATTCGACGTTTCCACAGCTTGGTGTTAGGTGTTATACCCAGTCGCCAAACGTCGTGCAAAGGAAATCCATGGAAGGAAGTTCAAATGCTGCAATCGTAGTGAATGTAGTATTATTTAACTAGGCTACTTGGCTACCAAAACCGATGATCTGACAAAACTTGTGTAATAAGCGAGACATTACTAAAAACTACGCTAACCGATTGCTTTGTAATTGCCTTTCATGATTATGGTAACCTTACAAACGCCAAATGATACGACCTAAAGAAGGAATACGGGCAACGGGAAGCCTTTCTCGCCACCAGGGAGAGTGGAGCTCTCGAAAACTATCAAGCTCTTTTGCCGAGCAACAGATGCTCGATTGAATTGTGTTTCTGAAGGGATGAGGGAACTGCTAAACAATATTATCGTAAGAAGTGTCAGATATATTGGGCGAGAACTGCATCCAAAATGCAGATTGCAGTGGATATCGGGAGATTTTGTCCTGAACCATGCCAGCTCGGGAAGCTGTATATTTAACTCGAACCTCGGTGCCTTATCCAGACAACTGTCTTTTGATTTTAATGATGAGATAGCCGGTCAACCATGAGTACACAGCTATAGCCGAAGTACGAAATTTCCAGTGCTTTGCGAAGAATTAAAAACGGTAAAACGACAGAATTTAAGTTGAACTTATGAAAGCTTGCACAGATGCATTACGATTTGCATTGCACCATTTGTTTTGTTCTATCTAGGAGATTGTGATGTATTCGTTAGACTGTGTCATATCCGCTATCTGCATTCACATGGGCGTAGAGATTAATCGGTATTTTTAAATACTGCGCAGTAAGTCTTAATTATAGCGCTACAAAATCTGTTCTTCACGTGAGACGCAACCAGACAGCCAATCAGTCAGGGTGAGGGAAGGAAGCCGAATATTTATATCACGTCAGATTGTTGAACATCGCGAACGGTGCCAACGGTAAACAATAGCACACTTTTTCGATTTTCCAGCTGCCTTCGATTTCGTGCACGGATGTGTACAATATTTCAGTACTGCGCAGGTAACACTGTGCTAAATTGGTTTGTCAAAAGTACTCAGCTGCATGCGGAAATACGCTATCGTCTCACTGACATTTTCACATGTGGGAAAGATACGAGATACATATTTGAAACGATCCCGAGTGTGAATTGTTTTGATTCGAGACACGAACGTAGCTTGCAAATCCCACGTGGTGCAGCTGAACGAAAGTAAAGTAAGTACCAAAGATTACCATTTGAATAAGTTTGGGGCAAATAACCAACTCAAGTGAATGAGTCAGTCTCAGCTATAGCAAATGAAAACGATATCAAGACAAACTAAAGGAAGATAAAACGAAGCAGAGCTTGTAAATTACTCGTACGCGCAACAATCGAGCAAGAAGTTAAAAAATATTTTTTAGAAAAAAACAAACGAAAAACAGAGAAAATATAGGTAGAGATGAACGCTTTTATCTGATAAAAAATACATATGAGAGCTCAAGAAGAAGTCAACATTTTGAGGGGATACTCGAGATTTCGAACAATTGTCGAAGCTTTGGCACGAAGCATTCCAAGTGGCACTTCCTTGGAGCCATGAAGGCAAAGTAAAAGGGATGAAATTCGCGAAATAAGCAATCGCCCTTCCGAAAAATCCATCATAATTTCTTGTATCACATCCTGAACAGAGAAATCAAGAAAACGAAGTCGGTATGTGTACAGATTTAAGTATGAAAGCAAAAGACGGGATAGCAGAAAACATGTAAAATGAGATGCAATAAATTTACCAGGGATTTAATAGAAAAGGATGCATCATCGTCATCTTCAGGGAAAAGATCACAACATTCTGAGCTGGCGAAGTTAAACTATCGTTTTCCTCAAACCACCCAACATTATTCTCATAATACTGTCGATCGCAAAATTTAAAAGAAATGGCGATATAGGACAGGTTTACAGAACCCCGTTAGAGATGAGAAACGAGAATAAAATTTGTTCGAGATCATACGACCTTAATCCATGAATATTCTTGGCACGAACGGCATTTTTATGCTCACGACTGAACTCTGCAGTCTGCATTATGTGTGTAATAGATCACAAGGCTGCTCCGGGCACGGCAGCACATTCACAGACTGCACGTGGGCTAAGATACTCCCGAGATTGCCCATGCCTAGACAGATCTTAATAAAAATGGAAGTGAGACTACAACGTGTTTCCGTATGCGGCACAGTACAGGTTCTGTTCTTTTTTCTTCCCCATATCTGTCTAGGTCTGGGCAACCCGACAGTATCGTAGCCCACGTGCAGTCTGTGACTGTGCCGCACTTTGCCTGGATCAGGATTGTGCTTTCATACCATACAGTACCGGTGGCCGGAAAATTGACACGGTGTTGCGTGCGCAGTAAATTAGTAATGCACACATGTGCATCCGTGAAGCTTAAATTGAAATCAAGCTGAGCAGTTTGAAAAACTGAAAATATCACAAGTTGTAGAGGTTCGAAATAAGTAATGCGAGTTCAATCAAACGCAAAATCGGAAGGCAGGTCACGCGTTGTAGCAAATTATACCATTTTCACTTTTAGTTTGACTATTGGCTTATTGGTTTATACTTGGTGGTATTCTTCGAGCACAAAAACAATCAATGGATAAACATCCTACAAACTGGTGTAATGCTTTCTATGAAGCCGCACATTCATAGACTGCATGTTGGCTAACATAATGTCAGGTTACCCAGGCCTCGACAGATATAACGATATTGGTAAAGAATAGACAAAATACACCAAATAAGATCAAAATGTTCTCTTGTCTATGTGCGTACATGCTGACAAAATCCAAAACAGCATGCAACAAAACTACGATGAGGTTGAGAACGATGAGTGTATGGCGCAAGATGGCACTAATTCCACACGAAAGACCCCAACTTACCGTTTCGCTAGATTCAAGGTACTTCTGATAAACATTCCAGATATTAGCCGCAATGGCAGCTTGTGTTCGCTCGTCTTCGCCATTGGGACTTGTGAAAGCGATCAGAACACCTTCCAGATTGAAAAGCATAGCAGATTTGATACCACCAGTGTTCACATTTTGGAGTGCGATAGTCAGAGCTCGGGGTCTCAACATTATTCCATGAAGAGATGTGTTGGTATTGCTGCAAATTAACGTGAAGTAGATTTTAAAAATATTGCAGCAAACAAGAACGCAAAACAGAAACTTGATTTCGTAACAACACTGAAGGAAACAGTCGAAAACCAGAGTAATCTGATACGAACCAAACATTGACGTATGGAATAGAAAGAATGAATGGGTAGGAAAACGCCATAGGAGTTATGACCGCCAGACCAGTTTCAAAGGGCTAATCAGTATCAAGAACAGAATAACCTGGGCAACCTGACAGTAATATCGCCCACGTGCAGTCACTGACTGTGCGGCACTTTGCCTGGATCAGGCTTGTGCTTTCATACATACATACAACCTCGATCCTAGTTATCATTACGGAGCACAAATCTGGAGCCAGAAAAGTGACAGGAAACCGTTGAGAAGCAAAACAGATAAGCGAACGCGTAAAAAGCAGGCAGATGGAACATGCAAATGCGCATAAAAAGCGGCTTCTTCTTGAAGTGGTGCTGCATGAGATTTTCTTGTTTTTTAAAAAGAATATGATACAATACATAATATCGCGCGGAGACCAGACCTTATCGTGGTGCGATGTGTTTGTGTACCCCCGTGACCCATCGAGCTATTCTTGGTTGTGTACTTTAGGCACAAGCAGAGTTACTCATACGAGGAAGTTCAATGGACAGAAGTCAGACGAACTCGGTCTCAGCCCAATGCCTTTAGCCGAAGGCATTGGCCGAGAAGCCTAATTTTCCTGTCTAGGAATGGGCAACCTGGCAGTATACCAGCCCACATATCACCATGATAATCACAAATAACTCCTATTCCATAATGCATCAGTCTTCGCGCACGACAAATCGGGTCACCTTACCTGCCGCATATAGCAGGGAGGGTAAGCGAAAACAAGCTACTGCTTTTCAGCCCCTTCCCCGCTGTGTAATTCTCATCCTTCAGCATCCAGCATGATAAGCGGCCGATCTGAAAATTTTCGGTGCTTAATAAATCCTAAACCCCAAGCTTACTTTATAAAACCTCACACGTCTGATTTCATAAGTGCGATGAATGTACGAAAACTGCGCCAATCAGGCCAACAAGCTGCTCCTACCCTCTGTCTAGATTCGTTAACTACCGACATTTGTTGCTTGTCGGAGACAAGACGTTATGATCCCTGTACGATAATTGAATTGACTGCACCAACTCTTTCTAACAGGTACTCTAAGTTAGTGATTGTAGCGCCATCGTTCTATGTAATCGTAGACCAACTATCGTGGTATTCCTTGACATCCGAGCGGCATTAGATTCAATCGATCGTGAAAGTCTTTGGAACTGTCTGCTGAGACATGGAGTGCTCGAGAAGTATGTTTGGATCTTGAAAGCATTATATTGCCAAACTTCGGGCAGGGTTCGAGCGTACGGACAATTGTCGTCCTCGTTCAATATCTCCAGCGGGGTGCGGCAGGGCTGCCCTATCTCGCCGTTCCTTTTTAACTTCGTGATCGACGATGTCCTGAGAAAAGCTTTAGTTGGTCTGGTGGGCGAAGGTGGAGAACTACTGCCGGGTGAAAGATACCGATCTAGAGTATGCGGATGACATCGCACTTCTGGGAGATGACCCTCACATAATGCAACAAGCCCTGGACCGCCTGGCACTTGAAGCTTCAAGGTTAGGCATGTACTTTGCGCCTAACAAGTGTAAAACACTTACCCAGGATTGGAGCGGCTCTCTTCCAAACCTAACTGTGTATGTCAATATTGAATAGGTCAACAGCTTTGTTTGCCTTGGCAGTTGTATCTCTGCTGGCGGTTGTGTCGAGGACGAGATCTCACATCGTGTTCGCAAAGCGGGTGCAGCGTTTTCTAACCTTCGCCACTTGTGTCGTCGACGCGATGTTTCACTCCATACTAAAGGTCGAGTGTACAACGCAGTGGTGCGCGCTACACTGATTTATGGGTGCGAAACCTGGTCTATCCGAGCGGAAGACGTCCGTCGGCTTTCTGTTTTTGACACCCGTTGCCTGTGTATGGTATATACATATATGGTATGAAAGCACAAGTCTGATCCAGGCAAAGTGCCGCACAGTCAGAGATTGCACGTGGGCTAAGATACTGTCAGGTTGCCCAGGCCTAGACAGATATGACTAAAATAGAAAGGAAACCTTACGCGATATGGCTACAAACCGAAGTCAGTGGCGCCAGTGTATTTTATTATGTGTCATAATTTTTTATCCGGTATTGTTTTATATAAAGAAACAAAAACAAAAAAATCGCATGCAGTGAAACTACAAAAACAAGCTGCTTTTTGTGCATTTGCTTTTGCATATTCCGCTTGCCTGTTTTCCCTTTTTCACGCGCTTTCTTATCTGCTTTTCCTGCTTCATATTGCTTGGCACTTTGTCTGGCCCCAGACTTGTGCTTCATGATGATGGTGATGATGATGCTCATGCATCCGGATTCGTTAAAGTTTACAACGAACTCTCTCCCCAATTTCACACCGCAAGTGGCGTCCGACATGAATGTCCGATTTCTCCGTTTTTGTTCAATTTTGTAATTGATGCCATCATGAAATTATGCAACGAAGGAGACCCAGCTTTCGGAGTTCGCATAATGCAAGGCGGCGAGCTTTCTCGACTTTGATTATGCTGATGATATAGTTCTGTTCTTCGATAGTTTGTTTGTGTTTAGTGTTCTATAGAATCCGTAGCTATTTAAGTCCCACTCTTCCCCACCTTTTAGGATTTTACTTTTTCATGGTTGTGTGGCAGTTCATTATTCGGTACGTGCTATCGATGTAATGCTATCTGTGATGATGGTGATAAGTGAAAAGTTCTATTAAAGGATATTGATCTTATCGAAACAGTTCTAAACATCAATAATGAAGTACTTGCTACTGTAGACTGTTTTGCTTATTTGGGTAGTTGCATTACTAGCAACGCTTGTTTAAATCAAGAGATCTCAGCTCACATTTCCAGTGGCGTCAAACAGGTTTGTCTCTAAAGCTCAAGGGTAGAGTCTATAAAGATACAGTACGCGCATTTTTACTTTACAGATGTTTCAAGAATGCCTACTCACCGTTTACCGTACCGCGCCTTATTCGTAGAGCCCGGCAGAAACGATCGGGTTGTCAGTCCATGACGTGGCGCGTTGGGATGAAGAAACTGACCGTAGTGCTAGGCTCATTTGGGCGTATTCGTTTGCCTTGGTGGGGACCAAAAGCTCCACCTAATAGTTGGCTGGAAACCTTAGGTGATATGGCTGCAAACCGAAGTCAGTGGCGGCAGTTTATTTTATTATGTGTGTCATAATTTTTTATCTGGTATTATTTTATATAAAAAACAAAAACAAAACAAAAAAACAAAAATCGCATGCAGTGAAACTACAAAAACAAACTGTTTTTTGCGCATTTGCTTTTGCATATTCCGCTTGCCAGCTTTTCCTTTTTTCACGCGATTGCTTATCTGCTTTTTCTGCTTCATATTGTTTGGCACTTTGTCGGACTCCAGACTTGTGCTTCATGATGATGATGATGATGGTATACGTAACGCAACAATCTGTAATAGAATTTTGGTAGCGACTTAGACATCGAAAAAACAAGTTAAGGTGCATAGACTTCGCTGGTTAGACGACTGGAAAATCATCGTTTTCCTAACGCGTTTTTGTTCTCTACCCATAACTCGGAATGGCGTCGTTGTAAGGGTCGCCAGACTCTGACTTGGTTCAAGCAGATGAAGGCTTTGAATGTTAAACTAGTTGCGCTTGATGCGATCCGTCTTCCAGGTTAGGGTTCAAAAGATGAGAACTCACAGTGGCTTCTTGCCCTTAGCGATATGGCCCAAAATCGTGTTAAGTAGCTTGCTTTGCTTTTTTGCTTTTGTGCGGCTGGCTCCACGGGTGGATTAGCCGGCTTCATTGATGTCTCGGATCGCACCAGCCCACGCACGTCGATCGGAGGCGAGATCGTTGCAGATCGTGATCCAGTCTCGTTCCCACCTGCGAACTCCGTAGACGGTACGCAGACCCATTGAGACATCATCATGAAGTTTCTTGGGGGTAGTGTACAAGTGATGTCCCCAGCACCACTCGTGTTTAGTAGCGGCCTTGTTGTAGACATCTTCTTGATTAATCTTGTCTTTTGTCAAGTGAAGTGGCGAGGAAAGCTTGTTATGATGCATTACAGTGAAAGCTGCAAGGAAGCTGTCATGCTGATGTAGCTCTACTCGTTCACAACACTTGCTTAAATGCATGCCGGTGTAGTGCTGTCTATGATGATGATGATGAAAACATGCAAAACCTCTGATACAAAACACCCCATACGCAGGACTGATCTTTGGGTGTCGTAATGCTAAAGCGCACAACAAATAATCGTTGAAAATAAAGTAGATGACAAGCCAACAAAAGTAAAACCCTTAATATTTCGATTAACGTATGTATGCAATTATTCATAGAGTCACATACAACACAATAGCATTCGTGTGATTCTATTTTTATACACACTGTTGGGTTGTTCTCGTTACCATAATTACGAAGAAACACAAGCATTCCAGCAGGCCCGAATCATTGCGTTGACTACTCTTCAATCTCAATTCTCTGCTTATCTAAGCCTATTTTTTAATTATGGGGTTGTTGAACAGTGGTGATTGTGGATTAACACTGTCGATCTATAAACAAGGCGGTTATTAAAGATGAGAACAACATGCACGAAAGGAAACAGCACATACTAGCGTAAATAACCTTTGGAACCAACCGCACAATCCACCCTGCCGTTTGTACAAGCTCCCCGCTTTTTATACCGTAATAAACTATTGACTATTAAGTAAAGGCAGAACTATTTATGTGCGTCATCGCTCATTACTATAAGTATTATATAGCAGTCTCTGTCTGTGCGGCACTTTGCCTGGATCAGGCTTGTGCTTTCATACCATTATATAGCACTTTCCTTTCCCATTTGCTAAATTATTTAGTCATCACTGTGGACGGCATTCGAAAGCCGGTGCTTAATATCGATGTTCTTGGAAACGGCAATAATGAAAAACTCAGCATTGATCAACAGTGAACTTGATGTTCAGTAATCTTGTACATGGACGGCAGTTCCTGATTCAAAGCACGACAGTTAATTCTAATTAAGAACCGGTATTATTGACAGCAGCACCGCGTGGTTTCAGCTGCGTATCTTGCTGGCCATGAGTGTTTAATTGATGGTTTGCGGTTGGGCTAAGCATCCTTCATTGTGATTGGTTAAACTAGAAGGAACTAGCAGACTATCCAACGATGTCCATTTCACGCGATACTTTAAAACAGCAATGCAAAGAAACTTGAGTGCAATCGGTTAGAGCAGGTTTGGGTAACGTTTTACTTCTGACACAGAAGCTTACTCAGACCAAGGGTCATAGTCAGGACAGGGAACATGATTAAGTAGTAGTCAACCCTCCACCACTAATTTGACCTTACTACTAAACAGCCTAGTTTAAAAGAGCAAGTTTGAATTTGTTGATGGATCCATTGGTCTGGCGATGTGATTGCGAATGATATGGCGGAGACAAAAGTCGGTTAAAGTGTGCGGAGTGAATTCCGAGGGATTGTCAACCACTATTGCTTCTGATAATTTACGGTGACTGAATCATCGACGGAGTATGCCGATCGTGTTGCTGAATATTGCAGATGATGTCACGATTATTTCGGGTTATTTAGACTAGAAATCGATCAGAACGAGGTAAACGACCCTGACTATTGAACCAGCAAAATCAAAATGCACTAGTTTCTGACGTAGGCCATGGTGCAACTGCTACGCAGGTAAGAATCTTGCGTGCCTGTGGTTATTTATGTCTGGGTTTGTGCTGGGCCAAAAGCGAAAGTGTGGCCAATTGCCTTCATGTACTGAATATCTGAGTGCCTATTGTGAAATTGCCGAAAGGCACGATTACACAGACCTTTTGAAGTGATTACGCAATCATTCAAAATGAAACGCACGTGTAGTAGTCTGACCACTACAATAATGTACCCAAGAAAGTTGGAGAAAAAGCACAGGAGATGGAAGATTTAACGCGGTCGCCTAAACGTGCACAAAGGTACAGCAAAAGCAATCACGCAACACGAATCAACGGGAAATGTATTTCAAGGTCAATTGTTAGGTACAGTAAAACAATGTTGTTACACAGCCCCCTTTCAAGAAGTCTGATCAGAGAAGACTTCTGATCAGGAATTAACATTTGAACGAGCCAAGCGGTGTCAGGTCGTTCCAGGCTGGATCCTAGTCTCTCAGCAACCATCTCTTCGAAGTCAGCCAAGGCACTTGATCTGCGTGGGTCGATTGTCAGCAGTGACCAGGGTAGATATTAATATTACATATTTTGTCATTTGTTTTGTTATAATTACACATGTAAATACGTACACAATTTGAATTTATTATTCACGCTGCTCACGTGTTCTGCTTTGGGACAACTCTATCGTCTGATTGTTTTGGCTCTGTATGCCGTTTTACGTTGAGAAGTGTGTTCCCATTTGTTGAGTACAATAATCAGAAGGTGTACGCAGTTAGTGGTGAAATCTCCGTTGGATCAACCGCTACAAATTGGTGAGCCTCAAACGTTTTTCTTTTTGAAATTTTCGTTCGTACCATATACTCACATTTATTTTGATTTTGCTGTCATATATATTTTTCATTTACGAAATGGTTGTTAAGTAAGTATTTTCTGATACCCAATCTGAGGACATTTCTACAGACGCTATGTCGCACTTTAGCCTTCCTTCTTTTGATATGAACGACCCTCGCATCTGGTTCGCACAAATCGAAGCACTATTCGACTCTTACCGCGTAAAAACTCAACGAGCCCAGTATAACCGTGTAGTTGGTATGTTGCCACCGTCAGTCGCAAAGGAGGTTGCTGATTTAATTTACAACCGCCCTGCTGATAATCCGTATGATACACTTAAACATGCCATTATCTTACGTACTTCGTTTACTGACGCGCAAAACCTACGGAATCTTTTGTCTGGCGTAGAAATGGGTGATCACACTCCGTCACAAAACCTGCGACGTATGCTCCAATTACAAGGAGACAAGCCTGTGGATGACAAAAACATTTGTGAATGATGGCATCAGAGTCTTACAGCCGACGTCCGCAAAATCTTAGCCATTATGGACAAGCACACAAGTCTACAGCACTTTGCATGCATTGCAGACGAAGTTCACCATATCTCGCACAGTGTTATGTTATATCATGTCAGACATACGAGTGACGCAAATTCAAGTACACATTCCAAGCGATTTCAAAAAATTCAAATCGATGTTCCATAACTTGTCACTGCAAGTACAAAACATTGCACGATCCCGTAGTAACTCTCGAAATCATCATCCCTGTCAGCCCAAGAAACGATCTACCAGTCGTTCTAACGGATCACGTTATTGCTATTATCATCGACGATTCGGTGCAAAGGCCCTGCATTGCACGCCACCTTGCACTTACGACTCAAATTTGTAGACACGACAGCTCTGTTTGGCACCCTTCAAAGCCGTCTCTTCCACGTTACCGACAGGGCCAATAAAATGCGATTCCTCATCGACACTGATGCAAAAATTAGCGTAATCTCACCATCCAATATGGAACGCAAGAACCCGTCTTCGGGACGAAAATTTCTACTTTCGGTCAGAGATTGTTTCTGTCGAATTAGGTCTCAGACGTAACTTTCGATGGATTTTCAGACTCGCCGATGTCAAAGTATTAATTCTGTGTGCAGATTTCCTCTCTCATTTTGATCTTTCGATCAATATAGCCACACATTAGCTTATTGACAATTTAACAAAGATTAATTCATTTGGTAACTTCTGTGATTCCCCATCCGAACCATTCGAGTACTTACCCCTGACATCCTGTCAGCGTTCATTGACTTACTGACAGAATTTTCATAAGTTTTTAAACCGTGTTCGAAATCTACTACTGTTAAAGATGACGTCAAGCACCACATTCGGGCACGTGGTCCGCCAGTTTTTGAGAAACCCGGTCGTTTGGCTCCGAACAAGTTCGAGGTCGCCAAGCTTGAGTTAGAACACATGCTTGAACTTGGAATCATACGGCCATCCAAATCTCCCTTGACAAGCCCCTTTCACATGGTTTAGAAGAATAAAGCAGACGCTTGGCGTCCGTGTGGAGATTAACGTGCTCTTAGCAGTGTCACTGGTGCGATCGTTATCCTATCCCACACATACACGACTTCGCACTTTCCTTGCATGGAAAGACTGTGTTTTCTAAACCCGACCTGGTGCGTGCTTACCTGTCGCTGAGGAAGATATCCCGAAAACAGCCATCACCACAACTTTTGGTCTTTACGAATTTCTAAAAATGCCATTTGGTTTGCGCAACGCTGCCCAAACCTTCCAGGGATAAATGGACCAAGTTTTCCGAGGATTATCTTTTGTTCATGTATATATTGATGACATCCTCATTGCTAGTTTGTCTCAAGTGTAAAATGCAGTATATCTGCGTTTGTTGTTTCAGCGACTTTCACAGTTTGGCGTGGTGGTTAACCCGAATAAATGCATTTTTGGTGTCGCTGCTCTTGAAATTTTAGGAGATCGTGTCGAACGAAACAGCACTCGCCCGTTGCCCGATAATCTCTAGTCCATTAACATTTATACATGTCTCAATTCCCTTCGACAGTTACGTCGATTTCTTGGTTTAGTCAATTACTACAGATGATTCATTCCTAATTGTGCTAACATATCTCAACCAATGACTGATATATTAAGCGGAAATGAGCAACAATTTAAAATGAATGCTGATGCTGTTGAATGGTTTCAAAGTTTGAACACCGCATGGGAGGAAGCATTTTCATTATCCTACATGTCTAGTCCAGTTCAGTTCAGTTGCACAGGACAGTAAGTGGCTATCGAGCCAATCAAGCGTCCAGAATTTCTTTCAGAGGAAAGCTGCAGAGAAGCAACCACTACTGCAAAAGCGTTTATTCTTTTTGTGATTTGAATATTCTCGGCGATCGTGATGCCAAGGGATTATCCGGGTTGTATTTAGGAAGCACCTCGTTATGAATTATGCTGGAAAGATAAAAATAAATTTCTCTTTACCAGTACGGTGAGAGGTCAGCAAAAGAAGAGTTGTGTATTAAAAAACAGAAATATAGCATTCACTTACTCACCAGACAACGCTAAAAATGATGCACTACCTAATCTTGCATAGAAATTAGAGAGGAATTCACGATAAAGGTTACTCCAGATGCGGTCCAAACCGTTCTTAAAACTTGCGGCAGAACTGCAGGATATACGTTCTTCTGCAAACCGGTTCCAGAAATTTACCACCCTAAGGCTTATAAAGTTTTTCCTGGAGTCTAATCTACATCGCTCCTTAGCAAGTTCAAATGAATGGCCTCGGGTGCCCAGCTCGGGACTTAAGGCAAAGAAGTCGGTCATAATAAAGCCACTTAACCCCTTCAAGATCTTGAAGGTTTCAATTAAGTCACCTCTCAAACGACGGCGCGTAAGTGATAAAAGATTAGGGACTTCAGGCGTGCAGCGTAAGGTTTCCCTCACTGACCCTCAATCATGCGAGTTGCGAGACGCTGTACGCTTTCGAGTCGAACGATGTCCTTCTTGTATTAAGGGCATCACAACTGGTCAAAATATTCTAAATGCAGCCGAAATAACGCCTTGTCAATGGGCGGGAATACATCTGGTTTCCTGCTGGATAACACGGATCTCAGCTGAAAGATCACTTTGCGAGCACGTTGAGCTGCAACGGCGCATTGGTCCTCCCATTTAAAATCAGACCTAACTACAACTCCCAAATCCTTAACACACTGTGTAGCGCTAACAGTGAGAGAATTGCCCGACACCTGAAATGAAATCCTATCAACCAGTGCTGACAAGTTTTGGCTCTTATTAAGGTTCAGTTGGAGGTTTCCCGCTGTTATGACCAGTTTATGACCCGTTCAAGGTCGTGCAACAAGGTAACTTCATCCGTTGTTCTGATGAATTTCACATCATCCGCGAAAATAAAGCATCGGCACTTCAAAGCAGAGGACAAGTCATCGATGAAAATCAGGAAAAGGAGATGACCGAGTATCGACCCTTGAGGTAACCACTGATCACGTCGGTGTGATTTGACAGCGTAGATCCTACCCTAACTCGGAATGTCCTACCTGTTAGGAAGGCCTTTATCCAAGCAATAGACTACCCCATATGCCTTTTGCTGCTAGCTTAATCTCTAGAAGGCAGTGATTTACGTAATCGAAAGACTTACTGAAGTCTAGGTTAGAGGGCTTCGACAGGCTTCCCTTCACCCTTCCTTAGTGGCAGTATTGAGAAAAACTAAACATGCTTAGTCAGGAGGATCTACTCTTATGAAATCCATGCCTATGAGTACAATCAATAGAGCCTACCGACACAGACGGCTGACAGGATTTTTTCACGCAAGCCAGTTTTAAAATACTTCGTGGACGATGCTAGTCAGGCTGTGGAACAGGGTCTATAGTGACCAAAAGAGTTGACCTGGCAATACCCTTGTTGTATTGGTACGATTATGGCTTCCTTTCACTCACTAGAAACCATTCCCAGGTTCAAGCATGAACTGGAGAGCTCGCATAAAGGTTTTATAAGAACTGGGGCGAAATTCTTTGTCATAATCGAGTGGATACCATCTGGTACCTCAGCTTTGTTGAAGCGAACATGGAAAAGTGCTTCTTGCACCTCGGAATTCATGAAGGACAACTCATCTATTGCAGGAGCCCCAGGTAGTAGATTAAACAAGCTAGACGGGGCATTTAAAGAATAACCACGTCTCTGAACTTCACTGAAGGACCTGGAGAAAGCAGTCGCCTTAGACAGGTCGGTATCGGCGTGCAGATTTAAATCTCTAATGCTTTCCATGGTTTTTCCTTTCGATTAAGCGTACCTATAAAATATTTAGGGATTGGATTTAGCATTCCTAGCTAAGGATAACTCAAAATCCTGT
>JACCGJ010025052.1:0-22375 GCA_013407085.1 Atriophallophorus winterbourni
ACAGCAGATAAAATCAAATGATGTGTATCGTCAATTTTTTCGAAAAAGGTTTCACTGATAATGCCATCTAGTTTAGTAAAAAACGTCCGCAATCAACCAATCAATCAGCACGAAGAATAACAATGACCTAAACCGTGAAATCTCTCTTATATGCCGTTCACTTTCAAAAAATTATTGATCACATTTGTTTTTAATAAGCTTCAAGAGAGAATTTCATGCATCGCGGCAACATCAAGCAAGAACCCGAATATTCTTCCTCGACATAGTAAAATTGGTCTGCGTGTGAGGATTAGTTTTGGATTCACTGCTTCAGGAACGTACCAGCATGGTATAGAGCATCTTGTATAATGCATGACGTATATGGTGCAGAGAACTCCACAACCTGGGGCTCAGCAATGATACTAACTTGGAGTTTGTTTGGTGGAAATGCATGCAAATGAGCTTTTGTGTTCATGTACATGGGTTCAAACCCTTTCCACGTGAGTGAGGACTAATGTAATTAAACAGGTTGGTCGTACCAACCTTATCCAACAGTGGCATACAAGCGCGACTGTTTCAAGCGCATGCGGATCCTGATCCTATTGTGCATTCCTGATGAGTGCGACCAGCACGAAACCGGTCGTGTGGGTGTGTGCAACGAAAATGCATGCAAATACGGGTTAATCGCGTTCGTTATGCATTTTTGCACATGTGACTGGCCTAAACAGTGTTTACTTGCATAAAATTAATGAGAATACACACGGTAGCGGATAAATCCACTTCTTGTTGTTTCTACGTGACTTAACACCTCCTAGGCTTACTCTATGTGCGTAAGTGTTACGGTGTTACAATCATATACGCACCGATGCTCTCCCAAATAAGTTGTTCGGTAGTAATGTTGATATAGAGAAGCAGATCAACCAGCATAGGTTTCGCTGGATGGGTCACGTTTTACGGATGCCGGACCACCGACTTGCGAAACAGATTCTTTTTGCGACGCCACATCCTGATTGGCGTAAATCTCGAGGTAACCAAACCGTCACATGGCAAAAGCAGTTAAAAGCCCTTAACAGTAGCCTTTCCTCGCGATAACATATCGCAATGGCTAGTTACGCTTCTGTATATGTCCCGAAACCGTGTTCAATGGCAGTCTTGTACAAAGCATCTTCTTGGAGTGTTCGCTTAATCTTGTATGTTGTTAAGCGGAGTGACGAGAAAAGCTTGTTATGATGCATGATAGTGAAAGCCGCAAGGAAGCTGCCATGCTGATGTCGCTCTACTGGTTCACGAAACTTGTTTGAATGCATTTTCCATTCGAGGTGAAGGCACCACTTTCTCCGTTTGTTTGTGCTTACTCTTCCATAGAATCCGTAGCTATTTAAGTCCCACCCTTACCCATCTTTTAGGCTTTTACTTTTTCATGGTTGTGTGGCAGCTGAGCATTCGGTACGTGTACCGGTGTAATGCTGTCTGTGATGATGATGATGATGAGTGTTACGGTTTAAAAAATGCTATGGTCATGTTCCCTGTCCAGATTATCACCCTTTCGTCTGACCAAGCTTCTGTGTTAAAAGTGGAGTGTTATTTGAAATCTACTTTATCGAGCGCATTGAATTTTTTTGCATGTAGACGTCTTATTGATGTTCCCGTCTGTCTGCTGCGGAATTGATTTTATGCCGCAGTCTAAGGACGACTATACCATTATAAGCAATTGGTTCACGTGTATTCTTAACTAATTCTTCTTAACTAATATGGGCCCAGAATCGATTTGAGTTGGGCCTCACATCACTTGACAAGTGACAGATCTTTACACTGATTAAACATTTCCTTCAAAAATATCTGTTTTATTTCTATTTCGTCAATCTGCAGAGAGTTTTAACAATGAGAAGCCCATGATTGACACGACTTATCGCTTCCGAAAAATCAATACACCACCACATCATACAGCTCTTGGCTGCTGAACGTAGATCACGCCGCCGGCGTGCAACTGACGCAATACAACTGAGTTCTGTCTTTCGTTGCGGGAGAGATTGTTCCTCCCGAATCGGACTGTTTAGTCATTCCAAAAGCTGCAAAACTTAAACATTCACGCGACTGTGATGTACATCTATGGTCGACATCGACCGAAGGAGGCCAACAACAACAACAACAACAATAACAACAACAACGCACCCTGTTACGACAGCGACGCCTACGGTGGCTTGGTCATGTCTACAGAATGGAAAATGTCCGTATTCCGAAAAATCTACTCTATGGCGAGTTGCAACTAGGAAGTCGACTATTGGGCAGACCGCACTTGCGGTACAAAGACGTTAGCAAAAGAGATATGAAAGCTCTTGGCATTGACCCGGCGAGTTGGGAAGAACTTGCTCTTGACCGTTCACATTTTAGGCATTGTGTAAAACGTCTTATGCAAGTTGGGGAGGAGCAGATACAGCTTTTGTCTGCTGAACGTAGATCACGCCGCCAGTGTGCAACTGACGCCCTACAACCGAGTTCTGACTATCATTGCAAGCGCTGCGGGAGAGATTTTTCCTCCCGAATCGGACTGTTTAGTCATTCAAAAAGCTGTAGAACATGAAAATTCATGTGATTGTAATATACATCGAAGTTCGACATTGACCGAAGGAGGCCAACAACGCACCAGACACAAATTACATGAAAAACGAAAAGAAAAATGAATGATAATTTAAAAAATGCTCATTTGTTTGCCCATACCCTCACACACACACCCCACGACTGGTTTTGTGCTGTTTGCACTCATCAGGTAGGGAAATTAAGATCAGAATTTCATGCCCTTCAACGAGTGGATGGAAGGTAAATGTGCATTATTCAGGAACTTTGGTTATATATGTGCTAATCAATTATAGACTTATTATAATAGACAAGACAAATTTGATTTCTGCAAAACGAGTGCAAATTTAGTTTCCTACTCAAATCAATTTAATATCAATTGATCAACTTTTTTCTCCATCTTCAAATGATCTTCGCATCTTTCGAATTTTGGTGATCCGGAACTTTTTCTTTCACTTAACCAACACAAAATTTAACATCGCGGTGATGTTCTGAGTTGTTGAGATGATGAACCGAAATTAGATGTTCAACGACTCAACCCCAAGAGACCGCAAGAATGTAACATTTTGATTGAGCGAATGATTCATCCAGAATTTCTTTCGTGTAGGCAATAATGTTGATAATAATCATTCACAACCTTTGTGCTCAGTCTTTGTATCGCTCTAATTTATTTTTATTTTTACCACGGGTTAATCAAAAATACAAAAAATTCCAAATGTTTGTAAAAATGGAGTAACTATTGCTTCCAATCAGAAAATAATGTATCGGTAAGTCAACAAAAGCTCATGTTTGATTAACACTCATTAATAATTAATACACTTAAAATTAAACATATATTGTGTGGGGAGTGGAGTGTACTAACAAAGGCGACACTCATGAGCTCTCGGACGATATGAAGTACACCGCCATTCGGCAAAATACAAGAGCGAGAATCATCGAATTGACAGACTGAGTCAAACACGAAACCCTTTCCTCATAATTCGAGTTTTGGACGATTGGCATGAGTACCTGTGACGTGACAACGTAATTTCGGGTGTGTAGGATACGCCGGGTCAATCGAGAATGATCCGGATCGCCTGTCCTAACCTCCATGACGCTTTTTGCGCAGGATTCGAGGGAACTCGATGCGACATTACCCACGTCATCCACAGTTTGCTTTACTCACTCACTTGTCCAGTGCGTGTCGATTCATCCCAACCTATTCAATGATAAATTACCTTCACCCGTGTATTCCACAACACACAAGAATGTCCAACGCGTTTACCTCGTACATGTGTACAGAATGAGAAATAGTCGTATTTCTAAGCATCTACTCTAATTGAGCAAAAATAAGAAAATCGGCCGCATTTGCCAAAAAGAGATGACAGATTTTCACATTGACCCTATTAGTTGGGAAGAACTTGCTCTTGACCGCCATCTGCATAAAGTGTGATCTACAAGCCAGGACGCACCTGGGGTACAAAGACGTTTACAATAGTGATATGAAAGCTCTTGGAATTGACCCCGGAAGCTTGAAAGAACTTGCTCTTAACAAATCACATTGGACGCAAACTGTAAAGCGTCGTCTGCAAGCTTAGGAGGAGCAGATACAGCTCTTGGCTGCACATCACACCGCCGGCGTGCATCTGGAGCCGATATACCGGGTACTGCCTAACGTTGCATGCGCTGTGGGAGAGATTGTTCCCCCGGAATCGGACTGCTTAGTCATTCTAGAAACTGTTGAACATGAATCAAATCATGTGATTGTGATGTACATCCATGGACGACATCGACGGAAGGAGGCTAACAACAACAACAAGCCAATAAAAGCAGATCCTACTCTAAGCCGTCGTTTTGAGTACTGCTTTTCGTTATGATCGCTGCCGGAGAGATTGTTACTCTCGAATCTGACTGTTTTATCATTCGAAAATCTGTGGAGCATAAACACTTCATGTTTAACTATGACCTACATCGGCAGAATGAGTCTAAAACAACATCTTCGACACACCTGCACCATCGGTCACTTTGATTTTTCATTTGATTCCAGGCCAACCGGTTCAATTCAATCCATTACCACGTGTAGATTCTTTTACTAAAAATGACAACTCACGTATCTTTCTATAGCGGCTGACGTTGTCCATTATCTAATGTTTTGAGGATGTGTTTGCTCCAACGGTTTACATAGAACCCCTTCCCCAAAACCCGAATTGTTACTGGTTCGCAATTTCGTTGTCACACTCTTCGTTACTTCTTGGTCTCACGAAATTGCCTGAGGTTGGCGTTCCACATATCTTACGGCGGCTCTTAATAAGAAACCCCAGAAAAACCGATGGAACCGTATGAAAACCGACAACGAAAATCACGAATTCGGGTTTTGGTACGAATTGGATGATAACTGTTTGCGTGACGACGTGTTTGGAACAAGAATCAGATGAACCATATTAGCCATTGTTGAACGATTTGCAATTCGTCAACGTCGGTCAAACGAACTTCTCGTGGTGAAAGTGTTTGAATTAGACCGGTTGATACGAAATTGGTTCATCAAGCAGAATAAAGTGATAACCAGCCCAGGCAGATAGACGGCAATGTTGTGGTAACGTTATTAACATCGGAAAGGTTGACCTTATTTATTAATTGGGACGCAATTAATAAGTGGGTGCGAGACTTGGTTATCGTTGCATTGAGTGTCTAAGGTACGGAGTAATGAAATCAACTTTAAGTGTACAAGCATGCAAGCATACAAGCGCTCCTTGTTTACCATTCCTCCACTTTTTCAAGCGCATGCGGATCCTGATCTTACTGTCCCTACCTGATGAGTGCAAACAGCACGAAACCGGTCGTGGGGTGTGTGTGTGTGTGACGAAAAAGCATGCAAATGAATAGTTTGTTTAATAGTTATGGGTTTAACGCCATTAAACATGTGTTTGGACACATGTGACTGGGCAGGTTGGTCGTACCAGCCTTATCCAACAGTGGCATACAAGCGCTCCTTGTTTACCATTCCTCCACTGTTTTAAGCGCATGCGGATCCTGATCTTACTGTCCCTACCTGATGAGTGCAAACAGCACGAAACCGGTCGTGGTGTGTGTGTGTGTGACGAAAAAGTATGCAAATGAATAATTTTAAGTGTAGTTTCAAAAATCGAAATTTTTAGCTTAATAAAACCCTCGGCGCGGTGTAATAATTACCGCAAATAAAAATACTCACTTCAAGTTAATTCAATGAAATTCAAGCTTTTTAATGGACTAAATAGCAAGAAGATTAACAATAAATATACGATGGTAGAAAATGAAAAATATGTACATGTATAGTAACAAGATGAGCAGTTAGATTAAAAAGTATATATGTATTTGCGTAAGTTCAGCATCCTTCTTGAGCCAAGGAGAGCATGATTGCACACCGTATTCCATGACTGGTCTCAAGTAAGTATTCATGATCCTTTGGAATATCTTGGTTGAAAATTTCCCAAATTCCCGTTTGAGTAGATTGAGGACACTTGTTACTTTTGTAAAGTCAGTGCTGGTTTGAAGTGAAGATGTAAATGTAGCTTATCCAAATCTTTTTCTTCACCGCAACACGTACCTGAGTAGTGCAATTTGTTAGGTAGTCATTTAGCCAACAACTTTCCAGTGATACCAAACCGTTCAAGCTTCTGTAGTAGTAGGCTTTGGTTAACACTATAAAATGCTTTGGAGATATCTAGGTAGCGGGGGTGTATTGCTTGCCCTTTATCTACCGCCTGTGTCCAATCATTCAGTGTTATCAGTTAATTAGATTAACAGGAATAATTTCTCAAAAGAAACTGATTTTTTTCGAAATGTTTCCATAAATCTTTGATGGGGCGCTCAAATAATTTGGAAATCACAGGTAACTGATTAACAGGTCTGTAATTAGATGTATCGGAGCGTTTTACACCATTAAAATAGGAAAAAATATACCGTGTTTTTAATCTGTGGGAACCACTCCATAACCATGTCAGTATAGGAGCACGACGGTTGAATTATTTTGATTAAAACTGTGAAATCTATGTTCAAATTGTGGTAAACTAGTCGAATGAACGGTGAATTGTCGTAGAATTTGAAATAAATTTGACGTGCACTGAGCTACTAAGGTGGCACATGAGGTTCATCAGGAATGTGGGATTTCCAGCACACATAAGTTAACTCTCATTGTATGGGTGGCGTAAAGTTGTGTTAGCTTACAAAGGGATGAGTACTCATATCATGCAAAACATGTATATCACCATCCCGTCACTCATGTTTCGAACACCGTAAAAAAGCTGCGATGCAGATTAGTACGAACGGACATAAAACAAAACATCAATCTGTAGCCGTGATGGAGAGAATAATAACGCGATCTCTGCTAGGGGGATTTTACCTGAGAATAATCTGCACATATACCTGGCTTGACGTACGTTTGTAAACACTTTCACGTTGTAGAATATTTTACGGAATTTTATATAATCAAACTCTTTACAACGGGTGATCATTTTAAGGATCGGGTCGATCTATATTGCGATTTTTGAAGTTGAGAGTTGGCTCGTTTGGCTTTTATATTCATGTGTATTATTTCAGGTCCTTCAGAAGTATCCTCAAAATTTCGACTTTGTTCCATATATCATGTTGTCATAAACAAAATTATTTTACCATTATTGGCTTTTTAACTATCAACTGCAGTTGAAATTTTCAGTTTGTTATCAACTTAAGCGAGAGTTATTTATTGTCGACAATGCCGGATGCCTTTTCGCATGGATCTAAATGGGGCTTATATCTTCACAATCTGGCGTCCGGGTAGAGTTCTCTGTGTTTTATTTATATACACGATGCTACTTCAGCTGACCTCTCACCGTGCTGGTGAAGAGAAACTGCTTTTTCTTTTTGCAGCATCGGCTATAACGCGGTGATTCCAAAATTCAACCCGGATAATCTCTTGGTTTCGCGATCGGCGAAGATTTCAAATAGACACAAAGAATAAACTTTCTGGCAGTGGTGGGTGCTTCTCTGCAGCTTTCCACCGAAAGAAATTCTGTACGCTCGATTGGCTCGTTAGCCACCTACTGTCCTGTGCAAACTGAACTGAACTGAAAAATAATCATAGACTTTTTGAGATTTGACGATAAGACGTGAAATACGATAGACATTAAAAAAGGATTTATTTTTTAATTTTTTCCCAATTTTTTTGAAATTTATTTGACAGCTTAAAATTCGTGAGCACCAAACAAGCCATTTTACTTTTTTATTTTACATATTTGATGAACAAGTTTCAAGATTTATGATGAGTAAAAGCAAATTGCCGACAAAATACCATAGGATATTTGTATAAAATTAAACAAATCGTTACTTTAATGTGTGTGTGTCTATGTGCTTTAAAGGAGAAGCAAAATTATTTCCAATTGTGACTTGGAGGAAGGAAATTTCAACCTGAAATATGTCTGGTTAATTTATTATACCAACTAAGAAGGAATCACCAAGGGATTTCATTAAACGGGGCCAACACAGTATTATTCAACAAAAACGATTGTAACATTTGTTTAAAGGTCATTTTGTTTGATGAGGGAACAATTTCTGGCGGTAAGCTGTTACACAAAAAGCATACACGGAATGTGTAAAAGTTGCGGCAACAGTTTAATTGGGAATGTTGGAAAGATCAGATTGTGACTGCGGGTCGGGAGGTTCGAACAAATGTTGAAAACGTTTCTGAGTGGGTGGGACACATTCATTCATTCATTCAGTCCTCTCCGTGCTGGGTGGCACATGAGCCGAAGACAACTTCATGTCAGTGGTTCCGGTCTGTCGCTGCTTCCGTTACCGTCTGCACCGTGAATCCTTGTGCATGTATTTCACGTTCCAACGTTCTGCGCCAAGTTTCCTTGGGCCGTCCCCTTTTTCGTTTACCTTGCGGATGCCAGTGCATGGCTACCTTCGTACGGGATCCATCCTGCAGACATGACCGAACCACGGATCTGTTGTCATCGTTTCCGTAGCAATGTAGGTTTTACGGGATAGGGTTGCTAGCCCTAAGCCCAACCCTCCTCCTTTCTCAGACGGGCTTAGGACCGTCCTTGGCGGGACACACAATACCAAATTATAGCTAATGCTCTCTATCTAAGAACCCTCACCCTCATCTTGAGCATAATTCAAATGTACACAATAACGAATGCTGACATGCTTTCTGAAGCTTATCCAAAGAACATGTTCACCCTAGTATGACATCGCTGCCTATGCTGGCCAGGTGTTGTGTTTACAGAAATGGTGAAATGATCCAATTGCAAAAGACGTGCTGAAATCAGGATGTCGATTAATGGACAGTGACCACTTTCGCGACAAACATGTTTGCAAAAAACGTGAGATTGCCCGCTCACTTTGGAGGCACTGTGTAAATTGTCATCTGCCAGCCAAGGAAGAGCAGAAAATGAACTTGGCTGTTAACAGGAGATCATGCCTTCAGCGTGTAACTTCTACTAATTAGTTGTGTACTGCCTAACGCTGTTTGTACTGCGGTGGAGTTGGATCCTTCGAAATCTTAATGGAGCATGAACGCAAAATGCGTATATGATGTACATCCATTATCGTCATCTACAGGCCTCAACTTTGTACAGTTGAATACCGTAGCTTCGAATTCTCCGCCCCCCTCTGGGAATGAAAACGGAAAGAATGTGATATACGGTGTATCGTGTGTCATGGATGACGTCATGAAAGAAAACGTGATTGACGGGACATGTTTCCCATGAAATATGCTTATTATGTGATAATGCGATAGAATATGTTTTCTGTGTCAAACAGATGCGCTTGGTTTAAGTATCTGATTTGATTCTATAAAACGCTCGCAATCGCCATTTATCCAGTTTTGAATATAGTTCAGCAAACTTGGATTTATGATATTTGAAAGAGTTATACAGTGCTAAATATGTCTTAAAGCCATTATCGATTTCATTTGACGGTATGCGGTTGAGCACTCGCTTCTGGGATATTGAGTATCCAAATCTCGTGGTTCACGTACCCATGATTTCGGATTCCCAGAAAATTATACTGACATTTACGTCACAAGCCCGTTGAGAGAACAAGATATTCGTTTGTGTGTAGTGACCTGCATCTATAAAATTCTTTTTGAAAAGGAAGTGGAAAATGTTTTAACAAGCACATACGAATGTTCATTTTCGTTCCTTAAACATTTTCCCTAAAGATAATATAATGCAAATGGTTTCTGATTACTTCTCAAGGCTTACGCGTCGCGCATGGTTTTCAACACGCTTGATGCACGCTATAACTGTTTTTCAAATATGGTATTTTGGATTTGAAATGAGATTCAGATCCACTACCTTGTATCAAGCGATGAAGATAGGTTTAGGTGGTACAACGCCAAACGCTTGTATGCCATTGATGGATGAGACTGGTAGGAAAAACCTTTTTAATCACGTGACCCAACATTCATGTAGATGGAGTTTGAACCCATGACCACTTGTGTGGGTTGGAAATGCATTCAAATGAGCGTGTTGTTTGAGTGCTTCAGCGCACTGAGCAAACCATCTTAAATATCCATTCTGATTCTTCACCAAGTGTGTCGCTGCTGCTGTGCTTTTTTCCAGTGTCATCGCTAAATTGGCTGTAAGAACGAGGAACTTGTCCAAGATCAGTGGTATGGTGAAGGTGCAAAGTGCATTTGTGATGAGTACTATTAACGTGCATTCAAATGAACTGCAAAATACAATACAAGAGCATGAGGGTCCAATAAGCTCGAAGATGACATTTGCGAATGATTCGGGTTTGGGAATAATTGCATTCGAGTGGTTCAATTGACAACATCTTCGGAAATAGGAGAAGATGGACATCGTCAGCCGCAATCGAACGATATGCAATTTTTCAATGTCAGTTAAATGAGCCATGCTTGACGTGGGCATGAAATTGACGGACAAATCAGAATGAAGTGACAGACAGACATGTTTTAGGGTCAGTGTTGTGATTGTTTGTTTTGACATATTAAATATAAGCGTACGTTTTCTTGCAAGGTATTTAAAAATATTCGAGACCGATCGGGAGTCCATAATCATGAAAATAAAGTTTGCAAAAGTTTTGGGCGAATGCGGTGAACAAGGTGGATGGGGCGGATATCTCAACAATCTGGCATTCGGTTCTGCAGCACATGATTACGTAAGCAGTGTGTCAGCAGACGCTGTTCACAGCTGTACATTTAGTAAACAATTGGGGATGAACACACCAATTAGGGGGTGTAATCAATTATCTTCATCTTCCCTGTCTAGCTTAGATATCTCAGATTGGTCAAGAAAATGCCATTTAAAACATGAATACTGTTCGTACCGACACCCTTGGTCTGACGAAGCTTCTAGTTCGTTTTCTTATTTGTTTTGTGCGTAGTTAAATGCCATTGAGCAATCGGCCTCTATGGTATTGTGGGATTAGTGGGTGAACGCAATTAGCGTTGGACAGGTTGACCTCAGTGACGAATCGAGACACAATCGATATGCGGGAGGGGGGTGTAACGATGTTAATGTTGGACCGATGAAACTAAAATGTGATAATTGGCCAGCTTTGTGCCACCTGTCACTTGTTGACCTGAAATCACCTGACGCAATCATATCCGACGTCTTTCTACCCCACCTGCTGCAGTGTGTCTTATTTCTCCGTCCATTCGACCAAATCCGAGATCATCGTAGATCTGTACTCGGATCGTCTGAACTATGACTCATCTTAAAACAAGATGCAAGGTGAACTTATTAAGTAAGCTGACAAATCGTTGACAAGGAGAAAACCGAATGGTAGTTCTCGAAACATATTTACAAAAATGCACAATTTATTTATCAGAATATTTTTGTCAATTTGTGTTCACTCATTCTGAACTTGTGAGGTCAAAATGTGGATTTGAGCTCTTCTTCTTCTTTTCTTCTTCTGAATAGACGGCAGGAGGACTACAGTCCGCTTCACCTCCCGGGTCTCTGCTATCTCAGCGTAGATTCCTCACGAGGAGTTACTGAGCTGGAAGAGTAGGCGAATCGCGCAGGATAGCGGGAAGTTCACCGTCCAATATGCGTTTAAACTGCTCTTCGGTGACTGCCCCGATTGCATCAGCGGAGAGTGCATTCCAAATATTGACCACTCTGGTCGACAGAGTAAACGATGGCTTCAGGTGTTCCGTTCGGCGCTTCTGCAACTTCAGCGAATGACCTCTAGTTCTGGAGACCGTGGATACCGAAAAGAATTGTTGAAGTTCCGTTCCGTAATATCCAAGTAGGATTCTCCGCGTGACCAGTAAATCATATCGCATTCTTCGATATTCCAGTGGGAGAAGTTTGAGTTCCCGCAATCGGTCGTCATAGGGAATACGAAACATACCCCTCACGCACTTGGTAGCCCTCTTTTGGACTTTTACTAGTCGATCCTTATCCCCTTTAGTTTACGGATAGTTCACCGGAAGCCCAAATTCTAATATTGGTCTGACGTGAGAATGTAATGAAAGCAATGAAGAAGCTCAAGACCCAACATTGCAGGTTGAAAGAACATTTTTTACAGACGGTTCATTTCTCGTTTAATTGATTGAAAGAGGACTTTGTTCGCACATTAATTAAACCTGGTTACATAGAAAATAATAATACCCCGCCGGCAAGTAGGAGGAATATTTCACATATCGCGAATAACATTTATCTGAATATCTAATTTGTGTTACGCATTTAATTTCCTTTCGATTTGATATAACCAATTATTTTTTCGGATTTGAAAACTTTAAGTCTTCTAAATGTGTTAGGAGGGCACCCTCTGTTGTATAGACAGCGAACGAACTATCGATTAATCACCAATCAAGATCGATGGTGAGTTCAAATTATGATTCCACATGTACATTCGTTCTCACTATTTTATAGCATTCCGCCGGCAAGTAGGACGAAGTTTTCACATATTGCGAATACCCATTATATGAAAATCTATTTTTTGTTATGCATTTAATTTCCTTTCGATTTGAGATAACCAAAATATTTTTTTAGGATTTAAAAAACTACTTCTTTAAATGTGTTGGGAGGGCACCCTCTGTTGCATAGACAGCGAATGAACTATAGATTAATCACCAATCAAGATCGATGGTGAGTTCAAATTATGATTCCACATGTTCATTCGTTCTCATTATTTTATAGCATTCATTTAGATTAGAGATAAAGCGTTTGAAAATTCCGGGATATTACTCCAATTTGCATGCATTTTCATAACACACACCCCACGACCGGTTTCGTGCTGTTTGCACTCATCAGGTAGGGACAGTAAGATCAGGATCCGCATGCGTTTGAAACAATGGAATGCAATGATTTTAATAAAATGTGTCTGTTAAGAGGAGATATTGCGTGCCAAGCCAATGATAAACAAGGATAACGCAGAAGGAAATTTATGACAGCAATCACGATAGAAGAATACGATGCGAAATATATTGTTATACGAAGTAAAAATTATCCATATCTAATTATCTATAGATTCAATTTTTTCAAACCTATGAACTTTTCAGCTTTGAATATGTCACTTAATATCCGACAAGCATTAGGCATTATGTTTTATGATTCGATATTTTCTATCAATTATATGTAACAATTTTGTGGCAAACAGATCAACCGTTACAAATGTTCCAAAAATGATAAATATTTTTACGTTTTAATGCTGAAAATTTTGTCAACACTCAAATATATAACAATTGGACCATTTTCCCTTGATTAATTCATTTTAAGTTATATCATTATAGAATATTCAAAATCAATAAAACCGTTCAGAGAGATTTTGATTTTTTTGTTTCTTAACAGATTGTGCATCAGGAGACAACTCATTGATTGGGGATCAATAACTGAAATCTTTTATATTTGTTGAGGTTTTCGCTTCCAAACTCGATGAGTTTATGCGGTATGTGACTGTCCCTATGGGTTTATGAGATATTTTATATATGTTTTATATATTCCATATACCTTGTCATCCTATGGTTATTGTTAAGCTTACTGCTTTTTCTACCATAAAATTTTCTGCGTTCTGAGTTTGTTGTTCTTGGTCAATGCCGGTGATGGATGTACATCAAAAGAGCATGTCGGTTTCATAAGACCCCGGTGGTTCAGGTGATTGAAAATTTCGATTCTAGAGGAACAACCTCTCCTGTAGCGATTACAACGCTAAGAGGTACTCAAGATTCAAGATTTATGGTCAAAAAAGCAAATTGCTGTACAGTACCATAGGATATACGTATAAAAATTAAAAAAATCCTTACTTGTATGATCATATCCATTTTCTTCATACATGGAGCAAAAATAAACCCCAATGGCGACACAGACTGAGGGAATAGAATCTTTGGATGGACGGTAGTTCCGTGCGTTAAAAAAATATAGACATCAATAGGTTGGGACCAGCGCAGTAGTTCTCAACATAAGGTTTCGTAACCTTTGTTTAATGATGTGCTCGTTCGCTGAGGTAACAATATCTGTCGGCAAGCTATTCCACAAGAAACATACACGAACAGCGAAGAAGTTACGACGACAATTCAATCGTGAGTGCAGGATTTGAAAGGTCAAAGGGTGGCTGCGTGTGGGGACAACGGAACCAAACTTGAAGAGGTGTTTGAGAGGGTGGGATTTCGCGTAGATGATTCGATATGTCAGAGTGAGGTCGTGTAGGATACGTCTGCGCTCGAGGGTGCACAGTCCAAGTCTGGTCAGTCGCTGCTCAAAGGGTAAATTATTCAATCCGGTAACCATTTTGGTTGCCTTGTGAAAAATTCGTTTCTAGGAGCGAGATGTTTTTTTCCATCCATGGCGTCCAAGCTTGTACAGCGTAGTCAACGACAGGATGTATGTAAGTGTTTAGTATTTTCGCGAGTGAGTGTGGTGGGAAACGTCCGAAAATGCGTTTCAGTAAACCTAGCAAGCTGCACGCACGCTTGTAGACGGCTTCGCACTGTAGGCTGTTCTTCAAAGTGCCAGACACCAAGATTCCGAGATCTTTTTGTGATGTACTCCATTCAAGCGGGTGGCTGCCAAGTGTGTAGGTAAAGGGAAAGGGTTTTCCGACTTGCAACATTTTGCACTTGCGGAAATTAAATGGCAGTTTGTTTTGGATTGACCACTGGTGCAGCTTATTCGAATCTCCTTGCAGAACTTGACAGTCCTCGATAGAGTTGACCTTCGTCCAGATTTTTACATCGTCTGCAAATAAAACAAGCTTACATGCTAGCAAGTTCGGTAGATCCGTCAGTGTGTGACTGCCGTCCATGATCTACCGTACTCGGTCGATGGACGGCAGTCGCACGCTGACGGAGTGATCTACGATAAGCAACCGAGAGTAGTATCTGCGTTTACCGGTTTGGAGTTGATCCACTATGTAGTGCATCAATAGTGAGAGATCAAGAGAAAGTACTTCACAATGCCAAAGGCTTTCGTATCTTTTTTGAAAATGTCTTTGCAACACAAGTTCCCTTTGTCCAATGGTCAACTTCCAGTAAAAATTCTGTTTTGCACTCGCGGCCGCAGTGTACAATCTAGTAAGATGTTTACGGGCCAGGCATATAGAATATGAAGATAGCGAATACGTTCTGAATGTAAAGGTTTCTCGGAGACATTAGGCTGTGGTCTTGTTTGAAAGTAGATGTAGTTAAAACAAACATAAATGTTAATTCATTGTTCCAAATGACCTCGATCATTCTTATTTTGGCCCCGAAATTTCTGATAATTTCACCACAAGTTTGTCAATAAAATCAGCCGTGAAAACGGTACAATATTTCCTCGAATGAATTCTGATGTCAGGGAATTAAATAACAAGATGTTACTATTTCAGAAATGATCGGAAATAGCATTGGCGCATAAACCTTGACAAACTTAATTTTGCAAATACTGCACATTTGATGGAGAGTTAAAATAGTTTGCTCCCGATGATTAATAACACAATTTCTCTATCATAAATTACATTTTTCATTTACGCTTTAAGCTGACGTGTCTGTTGGAAGAAAGCTACGTTGACGTTCACCTTTTTAATTCGCTGTTTTGATAACGAACATGAGAGATTCTGAGTTCAAAACTCATTCATTATCTTTTTCATTATAATAATGTGTTACTCACGTTTTAGAACAAAGATTTTAATCTGGGTTTCTGCTGTTTGCCACAATCAGTTTTAGAGAGTGAGATCATATTCAGTGAGACTTGAAATAGTGCGAAATTAGGAAACATCGTTATACTTGAGCGCCATTGTTATTCAGATTGCTATATTGAAAATTTGTCAGAAATATCCAGAAAAAGAAGAAAAAGAACAAAGCTTTATTGGAAAATTTTTGACATTTCAGATTTAAAATAGTATTAACAAAAAACACAAGGAAATCAATACAAATCACACTTACAAAAGCAAAAATATTCCCAAACGATATACACATGATATAAACGAGATAAAATGGACCGTAATTTTTTAATAAGCAGTTCCTTGAGACAAAGGTATCGCGAAGTAAATGAAAAGCAAAAAGCAAATAATGAACTCCGATTTAAGGACGATCTAGAAGGAAGTATAATGTTTTTGATCGATACATTGAAGTAGCATGACTCTAAAGGTCATCACCATGCAGCGAATGGGAACTATCGTTGAGGCCAATATTTAGAACAAGATTTGAGGTGGAAAATGTTGTTTCAGGATTTTTTCACGAATATCCTCATAAGGAGTAGAGCTAGCAACATTTTAGCAACAAAAATCTTTCCAAAGAAGTGCAGGGATAAAGCTGGTGTGCAATACAGAATATGTATTAATATACAAGAACATTTGAATTGAGAAATTACCTTATAATCAATGCTGAGAGAATGAAGACGAAATGTATATTAATGAAATCTACGAGCTTTAGTAAGAAGAGTATTAAGATGATGGGTCCTAGTAAGGTCGTCGGATACGGTAACGCCTAAATCCTGGTCGTATTTATCTCAAGTCAGCTCTGTGGACTCCATTCTAGATAAATAAAAATTATGTGCGAATTGCTTCGCGACGTTCGCCACGCAGATTAGTGAACACAACTTTGGAACATTTTTAGGATTTGAAGATAAGCATCACTCTCCTGATAAAAAACTTTCGAACGTTTCGGCCGCAATTATTGATGAAGTTACTCAACACATACCTACACCCGTTCGTGTACCATTCAACGCAAGCTTGGACACCATTGTTGAAAAATGTCATCGTGGTTCCTGCTGTGTATTTAGCAACCAAAATGGTTACCCAATTGTATAAATACTACTATGAACAACAATTTTCTAGACTCGGATTGTGCACTCTCTAACCCATGACCATCCAGAGTGAACTAATTCTGAACTACTGTGTAATCCATACGCTGAGCCGACCATTCGAAATTGTTTTCAGTCTCTCCACTCGGAGTTATCATTTCACATTCAACATTTCTGATTAAACCCTCGTTGGTGCTTCTAGTCAGTATGTGTATGCTTTCTCTGAAAACATTTACTGTCACCAAATGTGCCACCACTGAGAAAAATGATTTTCAAAAAGACTTTGCAAACTTTTATGTTGAGTAAGATTGTTTTGGCCCCAAGTTTTCTGATAACTATCAGTGTTACCTTATACAAACAGAGTTCCCAAAACATATATTCACGACTAAACTTGAAAATTCAAACAGGGAATTCATTCAGATTATTATTTGAACCACATGAATCAAAACGTGGAAAATACGATTTATTTAAAGTTTATATTAAATCGCTTGGCATTAAACCCCCGAGTTGGGAAGAACTTGCTCTTGACCGCTCACATTAGAGGCAGTGTGTAAAGCGTCGTCTGCAAGCTGGGGAGGAGCAGATACAGCTATTGGCTACTGAACGCAGATCACGCCACCGGCGTGTAACTGACGCCGTACAACAGAGTTCTAACCATCGTTGCAAGCGCTGCGGGAGAGATTGTTCCTCTGGAATCGGACTGTTTAGTCATTCGAAAAGCTGTGAAGCATCAAGAAACATGCGCTTATAATGTACATCCATGGTCGACATCGATCAATTGAGGACACGAACATACGTTCATCCTATATTATCTTGCAGCTAGTTGATTTTTTCATAATAATAATAATTTTTCAAGCGTTGAGGAAAACATTTCTCCCAAAAGAAAATTTTTCGTTATGAGGTTATTCGAAAAACATTTTGTTTCGCTAAAGGGTCTGTGTTTGGAACACCAAACCGGATATTACCAAATACAATTTCAGTGTTAATCTCTATTCCAGAAAATAAATTTTGAATTGATTTTTTCAATTATAGAAATGAGTTTTCCTTGTGTAAAACATTATACTCGATTACAGCAGTTCGTTAAAATATTCTATAAGCATTTTCTTTATTTTCTCTTGCATTCGGCAGAATTAGGAGCTCCATTTTTCAATTTTGCCAAAGAAACACCTGATTAACATTGGACAACCTTGACATAGTACACTCGAAGTGATTTAAAAAAATGTTCGGGTGTACGACCATTATAAATTGAGGCTTTTTAAACTAGCGCAATTCAGCATGTATTCAAAAAATTCTGTATAAAGATACGTGTGAAAGTGGAGACAAATTCTTTGCGAATTGATATTAACCTCGGAAATTCAATCTCTTTTTCTTCACATTTTTCCTTGGTATCAAATAACGCTGTCATTATGGGCGGACACCATTTGGTTCAGCTCATACCGATTTCCGCCTAGTCGTAGTATACAATGGGACAATGTTGTGTCATTTAAAAAAATTGCTCCCTTTTTATATCTAAATAAGTCACTCAACGGTTATTGATAGTGTATTTTGATTTCGTTGAAAAGATGTAACATGTTCTTATGTCATTGATTTGCAGCCTGCAGCACTCATACTAACGTGTGAATCATGACAGATTATTGGATATCAAAATGGGTGGCTCGCTTAGTACAACTCAAGAAATAGAACGAATTCTGATATTGCGGCCATGAAATGACTTCCGTGAATTGAAAAATAGACTGAGGTATCGTCACTGTTCACAAGAGTTACAATAGCGTTGCAGAACAAATAGATTTACTAATCGCAAAAGCGTTGCGTATCAAACAGAGATTTACTAATAGATTATTTTGCGTTCTGCGTAAACTAGAAAGGATATCAATCCACTATCCATTATAGATCACTATACTTTTCGAAAATACTGGAATTCAGTGAGTCTGTTCATGTAGAATGTAAATTTTTCTCCTAATCAGATCCATTCATTGTATAAATTTGACTGAAAACGCGTCAAAATATGGTAAAACAAATGAATTCTTCAACAGTCAAACCTTGGAAATTACTCGCTCGAAGTATCTATGTGATAAGGATATATGAATAATTTTCTAACACCTCTCAATACGTTGAAATCAAAATATATTTGTATCCCGGTTGATATGGTGGCGCTTCGATAAATGATTCTATTTCTTCGTCTTGATTCCAGCATACCAGGCGGCGCTTCCTCTTTCTTCCACAACCGTCACTCCTAGATACACAGGCGACGTAGTTATTGTATTGCATTACTCAGAATAGCCCTTTCAATCGGCTTTCTGGGGCATTTGGATGAAATTACAAACTGGTCAGAACATAGATGCTTGTCCTTACATCCACTGTCATGTGAGCAAGTTGAAAGCATGTTGAAAGATGTTCTGACCGATTGGTCATTTTCATGAAAATAAATTTCAAACCATTAGGTTAGACTATTTTGGGGGAAACATTTCACATCTGACACAGACTCTTTGCCACAATAAGAATTGTAGTGATAACGGAGAACGTGATTAAGTAGCGTTCCAAACACAAGTTCCAAGTGATCGTACCACCAAACAACCTATTCGAAATACTAGGAGTGTCAAATCGTGTAGACAAGGACAATATTAATCAACCACATCTTGACATCGGTCAAGGTCATTTGACTTTGAGGTATGGCGGGGCTCTTGAATTGGCAGTCCTGGAATTATTATTAATAATTCACATATATATCAAAATTGTTTTTATTCGCTCATTGCTGATGGGCAGTACAACAGAATATGACGTACGCTCCATGAAATGTATTTTAAATCATTAATATTATCAAGAAATCATCGTTTCCGTAACAATGTAGCTTTTACAGGATAGGGTTGCTAGCCATAAGCCCAACCCTCCTCCTTTCTCAGACGGGCTTGGGACCGTCCTTGGCCGAGTTCTTGAAATACATCAACCGAAAACTTTTGTCAAATCTATTCGAAAGAAATTGAAAAGGATTTATCGGAAAAAGTTTGGTAAACCGAGGAACTGCCGTTCGGTCTGGAATGTTGGGAGAACAGAAATAAGCAAAATGTCCTTTCTATTGTGCTTTCGTGTAATATTCATTCATTATGTGGAAAATTCCCTAAGGATTATTCGATATTGAATAGCTCAGATTTTTCGCGATGTGGCGTGATTATGTTTTACCATTCCTGGCTTCATATTGTAATCGAACAAATCTTGACTTCTATTGAAGGATTCAATCAATTTCGTCTCGATCGACAATATCATTCAAGGAATCGTGGTGGTGGGGTGATTACGTGAATTAAATACTATAGTATCGTAATCCAAATGTACTTTTCACTTTTAATAACAATAAAATTTCTTAATATTGTGGTGCCCACATCCCCATCCCCTACACACCACTACCGGTCTCTGGCTGTTTGCAGTCATCAGGTGGAGACAGTAAGATCAGGTTCAGTGAGCTTTGTTCAGCAGTTGAGTGCACACCACGCTTTTTACTTCTTTTTCCCTAATTTTCATCAATGCCTATATTCCTCTTAACTGCACGTTTTCGTCAACTCATGACTTTTTCGAAATTTTTCTCAGTGAAACCTCACTTTTTCAATCGTCTTTTATTTTAGTGGGTAGTTACTAAAATCGGGGTAGATTCTATTTGCTTGCTAAACATATCCTTGACAAACATATTGTTATCTTTGAAGCTAGAGGCCATGCGCAACTAGGCTACTTCTTTGTGACAGATGCAACGCATTTTTCCGGCGATCGCGCTTGCACCTATCGTTGGTACCGATCCCTGTGTAACCAAAGTGATGCCACACACCTATGGAAAGGTTATGCGATAGACACTTTGTCGTTCTAGAGAAAGTAAGGTTTACAAGAGGCGATGTGATTGGAGCAATATTGAGGCTTTGCAACCGAAATCTCAGGCTTCTACGACAGTTATTTGTCGCGTGAATGGTATATAATCACAGAATATTTAAATTTCTGTGAAGAAATTTGCTGCCCAGTTGAAACAATTTGTATAAGACATGAGACGTTTTCGTCAACTAAACAAATATATATATATATATATATATATATATATATATATATTCGAGAATACGATTTTCAATCAAACTCTAAACACTAAGTGACTCATTTACAATAAATATAATAATATCTACGTTGAGATGTAGGCTAACAAAAATTAATGTCTGTTCAATAAATTCCATTTTCTAACAAATCTCCAATTTACTAATGTTGATAAATTCGAAGTTTTTAAATGCATTTACTGTTCATCTTTATCATCTACTCAACCGGCCCGATGAAACTCAAAAATTATTATGTTTCGATCGAACTTCTGCCAACATCGCCTAATAAATTTTCAAAAAGGAAAACATTATCGAGGGTATAAAACAGTGTTGACGTGACTCAAAATTGACAGGTGACATTTTGGTTCTAACCGAAAGTTGAATTATTATTATATATCCAACGAATCTATAAATATCAGAGGTGAAGTGAGCGACATCTTCACTTTGGATTTATCAAAGTTTAAACTTGAAAAATTATATCAATAAACGGTACATAATGAAATAGGAATAGCGACAATTGTAATTGAACGATCTCCAATTTGTAAACCCAGATCAAACGATCTCAGCGTGTCGAAGGCTAAAACTAAACCAGATGGCACGAAATCCATTGGCAACTTAGATCGAAGTGATGAACGGCACACACCTTTCGAAGTCGTTCTTGTGATAACGAGATCTGCCTACAAAATGTCGGTGTGTTTAAATTTTGTCATTTGCTTAATAAACGAGGTTTCTTTTCCGTACACCAAAAGATTGAGACGTCTAGATCTATGTGACTTTACCAAAAGGAAGATACGGCGCGACAATATTCTCAATATTCTCATATATGTAAAAGGAACATTATTCCCGTGAATCCTACATTTTATATGTACTCTACTTGTTATTTTAACTATAATTGTATATACATTTTTCACAAACATAATCGTCGAATCCCTCGTGCTTATTAGATTCGTTGGTGAACGTTATTATCTTTGGAAAGTTTGACACTGAATATGAATCGTAGGCACCAAAGGATCCAAAATCGTTTGGGTCTTACATAATGAAGTATTTTTCGAAATTAATAATGAATTGGTGGGCTAGGAGAATAATTAATTCATTGATTATCAATTTCACATTTTTCCACATATATTTATTCGCATTAGGTGTATCCCCAAACATTCAAATCGCATAATGTGTGTGAACATTTTCACATCTATTCACCAAGGCTTCGGCGCAATCTTATTTTCTTACTACTTCAGCCTGGAATTCCCTTATTCTCACACTTTAAATATGGATCCACTACCTTTAATCTCAGAGCACTATTAACACTTTCGCCGCATCATGGTCCATATATGGTACATCGTTAATTGACCCAACTGCATCATGTACCACTATTGGTACATGATATAAATTTTCATGAGAAGTAGACCTATTATGGTACAGGATGTCCACAGATAATACATTCGTTATATGATACAACATTAGCCAGTATTGGTACAGGATGTCTATGACCTCATATGGCTCGCGTTGCACAAAATGATAACGTTAGTACTCACATCAATAGAGAAGCACACAACCTCTCTCTTCGCT